>JANHGN010004588.1:0-26512 GCA_024605025.1 Megaceryle maxima
AGGCGCGGGGTGGCGCGCAGGCGCGGGGTGGCGCGCGCGGTTTGAAGCAGGATGGAGCGGGCAGCGGTACGGCAGAAGCCCTCCCCTCACGGTCAACGGCAGGGGCGGATGTGGAACGGGGCAGGGGGACATCTCGTCGGCAGGCCCTCAGACTCGTGCGGTGGTGACTCTTACTGCAGTTTGGTTTCAGACAGACGCAGCCCAGGAAGCGTGGCCGCGGGGAGTCGAGGCCAACGGGGTGGCAGGTTGGTGGTGCTTGGTGGGGGAGCAGTGCCGTTCCATCTGTCATCACGTCCTTCGTTGTTTTTATAGGTCGTATATAAATGTAACTTTAGATTACGCCCTCAATTGTTTTATGATAATTGGTAGATATTAGCATCTTTCAGAAGTACAGTCTTTAAAGTAATTTTAATGTGATTAAAAGAAGCTGTATTCATATTTTTAAGCAATGTCATAGGGTATTTTTCAAGTTGTTGTTGTTTTCATTTTGTCAGAAAATGAAATAAATAACTTGGTAAGAGTATTGTGGCTTGTATCTGTATTTGCATGCGAATTGCACTCCAGGTGGTAATGCATCTGTTCTGCATCTTAAAATGTGAAAGCTACCGCAGTTTGCAAAATATTCACGGCAATCCTATTAAAGTTCCCAGAGCTTATTTCTCACTGTTGCATGTTTTGAGGTTCCAGGATTAATATAGCACAGTATTCTTGTATGTGATTGTATACTGTTTGTAAGATGAGAAGCTTTCTGTCCTTTCAGGCTTCTGATGTCAAATTGGAACTTAAACCAATGTAATGTTCTAAGCTTGTGTCTCCAAATGGTTCCATCTTTCAGAGTTTGACAGTGATTGATTAGTACTTGAATATTAGTATCATAGAATTGTTTAGGTTGAAAAAGATCTTTAAGGCCATTTGAGTCCAACTATGAACTCAGGACTGCCCAGTTCACCACTGAACTATGTCACTAAGTACTACATCTCCGTGTCTTTTAAATATCTCCAGGGATGGTGACTTGACCACTTCCCTGAGCAGTCTGTTACAATCCTTGATAACCCTTTCAGTGAAGACATTTTTTCCTACTAATTTGAGACCATTTTCTCTCATCCTAACACTTGCTATTTGGGAGAAGGGACACCCACCTTGCTACATCCTCCTTTCAGGTATTTGTAGAGAGTGGTAAGGTCTCTCCTGAGCCTGCTTTTCTTCAAACTAAACAACTCCAATTCTCTCATCCACTACTTGTAAGACTTGCTCTCTAGACCCTTCACCAGCTTTATTGCCCTTTGCAGACTCTTCAGCACCAAAATGTCTTTCCTGTTGTGAGGGGCCTAAAAATGAAGATGTGGCCTCACCAGTTTTGAGTACAGGGGAACAATTGCTTCCCTAGTTATCTTTGCCACACTATTGCTGATACAAGCCAGTATGCTTTTGACCTTTTTGGCCACCCACCTGGTCACAATGCTGGCTCATGTTCAGCTGGCTGTCACCAAACACCTCCAGGTCCTTTTCTGCCTGGCGGCTTTCCAGCCACTCTTCTCCAAGCATTGCATGGGATTGTGACTTAAGTGCTGTAGCCTTCAATATGTATTGAATGTATATGGTTGTTACAAATATAAATATTATAATTTCTGTGTTACAAATCTAAGTAATTTTAAACGGTTCAGCCTATTAGAGATATTTTTTCAGTATGTGTTTGTTCTTAGTCTTCTGTGGTATTTCAGACCAGTAGAGATGCAGATCTACTTGCTGTTGACCTAATGTTCTTGATACTATGCCACATTTCATTTTTTGCAGCTATGCTCTGTACTTCTCTTCCAGCAGTGATGATGAATTTGAAATGTGTAAGTAATAGCACATTGGTTTATTTTCTGGACACGTTTCTTTCTTGTTATAGTGAAATAGTTTTTACACAGGATTTTCTTTCATTTCTCCTGCTGCAAAGTACATTTTATTCTTGCAGTGCTGGGAGCTATATGACACAGTGAGTGTTCTTTAGTCTCATGTCTCAATCTTAGATGCTTTTTTGCCTTGCATTGCTTTTTCATTGACTTAATTTTATCTATTCCCTGTCATTCACTTGCTTCCTTCTTAGTCTATGGACCGTCTTTGAATGAACAGTTTTTTCTAAGCAGTTAATGTTCCAAACATATGTTTAAACTACTTAGAATTTCCTCTTCAGTGTCATGGCTTCTGCTGCATGAGTCTTAACCAGTCAGAGGGATGCTTTTAGATTTTTATATTGTGTCAAGAGCTTTGTAAGATGGAATTGACTACTAAGTTTCACAACTTTCTTTTTTTTAAGTTTTAGGTTTACAGCAGATGCTGTGTGTAGTTTCCTATCTTCATGTACAAAACTTGATACTCGTATTTTTATTTTTGGTAATAGCTATTATGTCTAATTTTGTGCTAGGATAGTTGAATAGACAGGTTTTTTTTCTGTTGCAAGAATTGTTTAGCTCGTTCCTCGGGTAAATGGTGCTACTACATCTCAAGTTTTTTTCAGACTTGTTTAAATTTAAAGTTTGTGAATCTTGTAGTATGATCCTCATTACCTATTTAACATTTGAACAGAAATGGTGGAAATGGTAGGACAACAAGTTGTATCTGTTTTTGGCTTTTGTGTATTGCTCTCATGTTAGTCCAGATGCAGATTTCCATTATTAGAGTTCATGCTGTGCTCCAACTCAGTGCCACATGAATGAAATAGTTGTCTTTACTTACTAAATAGCTTAATTAAAATGTGCTGTGTGTATAGTTCCTGAACCATCCCTGGGCTTTTAAATCTGATAAGTATTTAAATACTGTTAATTCGTTAGGTAATTTTCCACTTCTATGTAATGTTTTAAATATTTGACAATCTGTTGGTTGTGTGGGTTTTTTTTTTTCTTCTTCTTCTTCTTCCTAGTCTTTTTTTTCTACTCCGTTTTTGCCTGCTCCATCCAAGAGGCTGTTGAGGCCAAAATCACGTGTAAGCTCTTGGCATGGAGTGTAGATGAGAGTAATTAGTTGGGGCTTGAAGCAAAGTATTTACCAAGCCATACTATTGTTATAGCGATGACAGTTGTAGGAGAGACTAAAATTCAAATATGTGCTAAGAGACAAGAAACTAAAGAGAATTGATTTGTTAAGTAGCAAATAATATTTTTCTGTAAGCTTTTGGTTTCCTGTGACCAGCTGTCAGCCTTATTAGTTTGGTGCTGCTTTGTGGTCTAGAAATACTGTGGTGGTTATGATCATCTAGGAAATCTTCTGGCTGCTGGCCATTTGTACTTCAATAAGCCACCTTGATGTGGTGGCTTGGAAAACAGCTGTGTTTACTACTTTTGTAGCAAAGGTAGTGGTGACAAATACTAGGTGCTAAAACAGAGAATAACTTACTGCTCCAAATACTTTTTGAGCTTCAAGGTCTTATTCTTTCCTCACTGTGCTTTGTGCTCTTCAGTGAGGACAACACTCGGGTCTATTCTATGCTTTTTAACTTAGTGTGCTTTCAGAGTAGCATTGGGTGTATCTCAGCTGCTCTTCCTGGCACCAGAATCTATTGATCAGTCATAAAAGCTTTATCAAGCAAACCTATCTTCTGGTTTTGGGCTTATGGCACAGTGCAAAAGTTGATAATCCCATTGAAGTCATCTATGCAGCTTCAGAGTGTGAGGACAAGCAGTCCTTTACTGCTATTTTGGCCCATTATGTTCTGAAGAAGTGACAGTTTTTGCCCTTCTCTGCAGCCTAATTTAGGCTTTAATGCATTTTTTTTTCTCTTCAGCTTTCCTGAATCTCTCATAATGATGGTGTGTGAAATTTTGATGGTATTTCTGATAATCTGTTAAGAGTCACTACAGACATAGGCAGTTACTGCTGGCTGAACCATGTTTTCATGTTTAGCAGTTGCCATAATATTCCTGGAGTGTTTACAACATAATGTATTTCCCAGAAATATTGTATTGCTGTTCTGCAGTGGGGTTTTGTTATTAACCATTTTGTTTGAATATTTTTTTGGAGTCACTTAGTGTGACAGGCAGATGGACACTTCTTTGCAGTATGAAAATTACTACCTGCAGTCACTGAAATGCTTGGAGAAAATGTTGATAAAGCCGTTCCATTTCACCTCCATTGATCCACATATATAAGGAAGCTATACTGAATACTGCAAGATACATAACAACACTTACCTGGCTTTGTGCTGGTCAATGACCAAATAATGAAGCAAATGCTAGAAAGCTGCTGTCAGCTTTGAGGAATTGAGAGTTGGAGTTGTATGTAAAGGATGCCTAGGTTTGGGTGTTTTTATTTGTTTGGTTTTTTTTTTTTTCCTTGCTTTGTTTTTATTTTTAAGACTTTAGACCAAATTTTCACTAGTTGCAAACTTTTCTCTTAAAAAAATGTGTAACAAAATAAACTGAACCTCATTCTTAATTAATGTTTTATTGTTTCAGTTTTATCTAGAATGAAAACTCCCAAATCTGTTTCTAAAAAGGCAGATGCAAGGTGGGTGCTGTAATTAATGACATTTCAATGTCTATATATTAGTTTTATAGCACATTTACTATTTGGAATATAGAAAAATCAGAAATTATAGCGATTCATAGTCTGATATATGCATAAGAGTGAGCACAAACAGAAGAACTGTTACATGTTCAATCTGTATATTCAGGTCCAATGTGAAATGGGAAGTGTATGTGCTCTTGCCATTCATATTAATGGATGTATTTGGTAACATTTGCTGTGAGCAACTGATAATGTTATATTGGGTGGCTTTTTTAGCAAGACAAACTTACTCTTCTATTTTTTTGCTTGTGTCTACCTTTTTTTCAAATTATTTGCTTGTTTTACAGTTTGAAGGACTTAACTGATAGCTTGGGTGATGACTTTAAAGTGAGAAAGAGCACAACTAAGAATGGTGAGTAATTATCCAACAGTAAATGTGTAACTATTTAGTAAATATTTACAACAGTAAATATCTTCCCACCCATTTTAATAGGTGGAAAGATAGATTCATTGATGAGCTCATAAATTTTGAGAGACCTTGTTAAACATAAGAACACTCTGTCTCTTCCATGAGGATAACAGAGGAGAGGCTTTTCTGTTTTTCAGAGGTTGCAGAGGAAGCATGGTAATACTGTTCTGACATATGTACATTTTGAAGCATTGATGTAGGTCTACAGATACTGTGGACTATTTGCTAGTGTTTGGGTCTGTAAAAAGAGTAGCAACTCATGGTTGATTAGACTGAGCTGCAAATCTGGGGTGATCACTGTGGAGAAAGGACTTAAGATATGCAAACCAGCATTCGTTTGGCTGTACCAACTCATTCTGTGGTCAAAAGACACTGAGTAAAGAAATAATTGTTAAGATAGATAACTTTTGTTTCACGCATTTGTTGGCACCCTGTCTGTGGGTGTTGCAGAGCCACAGATAGGGTCATTTAATGTGGAGTTTATTTAGTCGATAATCCCGTTAAGACTGGCTACAAGACACTGGCACACCATGATTTGAAGGATTTCAGTGCTTGTCTGAGCAGATGATTGGGGTTGTTCATCCTGGCGAAGAGAAGGCTCCGGGGAGACCTTATTGTGGCCTTCCAGTATATGAAGGGGGGCTACAATAAAGCTGGGGAGGGACTTTTTAAAAGGGCTTGTAGCAATAGGATGAGTTAATGGCTTTAAACTAGAAGAGGGTAGATTTAGATTAGAAATTAGGAAGAAGATTTTCACTTATGAGGGTGGTGAGAAACTGAAACAAGTTGCCCAAGGAAGTTCTGGATGCTCCATCACTGGATGTGTTCAAGACAAGGTTGTATTGGGTGTTGAGCAACCTGGTCTAGTGGAAGGTTTTGGAAGGAATTGGAAATCTGTGACTTTAATCTCCGTTTTTCCCAATGGATGGAAAGTGTCTTGGTTCACTAACATTTAAAGCCTGACTACAGCTAGCTGATGCATTTCTTATTGATATGAGCAAAGTGGACTTTTTTTTGGAAGGAGTGAATAGGGCTTGGGAATTTTTTACACAGCCCCTAGGCCAGTGATCAAGTGATAGAATTCAAGTAGATGAGGTATAACAGTGGTCTTATATGAACCCAGAGAATCTCTGCCCCCTGATCAAGAAGGGCCATATCTCTTGCAACTAGTGTGAATGTCAACTGTGAAACACATATGCCACCTACAGACTGTGAAAAACTCGTGCAGTGCTTTCTGAAGGAATAATGGGGCAAGCAGTGTGGACCAGAAGCATCATTAAAAAAGAAAGATTACCAATAGATCTTGCATGATCCCTTGATCTTGGTAGGTCAAATCTGAGATGTCAGAAACCTTGTTTGTTAGCAGGTCTGCGCTTATGTGCTGTAGGCTATGGTCTGATGAGCCAAGACAGCATTTTTTAAGTCACCCTTCGCTTGGTGGTTTTGTAAAACTTTAATATGAAATGTTCAGCCTTGTTCTGAAAGATGGGGAAAAATGGGGAGGGACTCTTTATTAAGGACTGTAGTGATAGGCTGAGGGTTAATAGTTTTAAAATAAAGAGGGTAGATTTACATTAGGAAAAAATTATTTACTGTGACTGTGGTGACCCACTGGAACAGGTTGCCTAGAGAAGCTGTGAATGCCTCCTCCTTAGAAGTGTTCAAGGCCAGGTTAGAGTGGGCTTTGAGCAACCTGGTTTACTGGAAGGTGTCCCTGCCCACGGCAGGGAGGTTGGAACTACATGACCTTTAAGGTCCCTTCTAACCCAAACTGTTCTGTGATTCTGTGAATGAAGATTTGCCAGCACTAGCTGCCTATTCAGAATTGTTAGGCCTGGTGGCTGATGGGTCCTTTTAATATGATTTTCAGTGAGCTTCTATTTGGTATGATGGTAAACGAACAGGGTATAATGAAGAAAATGCAAAGATATCTTTTTATTCTTTGTGTTTTCCTATCTTTCAAGGTATTTTTGTGTTAAGACAAACACAGGTCTTCTAAATAAAAGTACCAAACCCTCAAGCTGTTTCTTTTGAATTGCAGTACAGAAGGATCTTCAGACCCCAAAGAAATTGATGACTTCTGGAAAGAAAAACACTTGCTGCCAAGAATTGCAGTATCCAGAAGCTTCAAGTGACGCTGAAGATTCTGTTTTTGTAGAAAGTTCATGGCATGACTACCAAAAAGAAGGAGCGAAAGACATAAAAGACAGTTGGTGGTACATGAAACTCCCACCTCCACAAAATCTGAAAGAATCAATTTCCAGAGGCAGTCCAGACTTACTTGTTAGACGGAAAGGAAGAAGCTGTGCAAAGAGTACAGAAAATAAAGTGCCAACTGTGGCACTACGACAAAGTACAGAAGTAGAATCAGATAATTCAGATGATGAATTTGAATTATTAATGGAACAGATAAGAAAACAAAGTATAGCCCAAAAGCCAATCTTAAGTACAGGTAAAACTGCCTACCCACCAAGCATAATAGATGAGCAATTGTTCTTTGCTAACTTGCAAGCTACTTATTGGCAGCAATGGTAGTGCTAATTGCTCAGTTATTTTCATGTGTGGCATATGCTGTAGATGCAACTTACATCTTGCAATTTGATGAAATTAGAAATTATTCCTCCGAGCACTCTGAAAAGTAATTCTACTAGTCTTGTGGTATCAAGATTTAAGTTTCCCACTATTTCTTGTTTTTTATAATTCATATAATTGTAGGTGTCTTTAAAATTATTCTGAAAATAGATCTAACTAGTGTTTCTGAATGATGGTAATTTTTTTTTTTTTTAATGTATCATAGCAGTTTATGTGAATCTGTCATTCTGGCTGAAATTTTGAGCAGTTTAGATGCTGTTAATTTAGTACTTGGTTTTATAATTTATTTTATCTAAAATGCAATTTATAATGAGAATTTCCTAAATCAGTAGATCCTTTGCTCTTTTGACTAACTGAAGTGAGCTCCAACTGAAAGATTGCAAAGGGAGCAAAGAGCTATTGCTGAGTGAAAAGCAGGTGAAAACAAATCTCCTAGAAAAGTAAACATAGTCCATGTTCAGGAAGGCACCCTTGTTCAGGGCAAGCAAATTTATGATAGACAATGGCTGACAGCATAGAAATAAGCCCTGGGAAAGAACAATATTTATTTTTAATTTTGGAATGTGTCAATGTGATCTATAAAACATGTTCTAGAATTGAGCTGGCAGATTCATTGCCTTCTCCGTGTATAGTTAAATAACAAAAGAAGCCAAGTGGCTCAAATCAACAGTTATAGAAAAGCTAGCAGAGAGGATGTCTGCTCAAAGTGCAAATCTTGAAGCAGTTCTTGATTTCTGGTATGAGGGTCAGTCATTTTAGCAGTCTATTCAGATGTGGACTCAGGTAATAGGCATCTGATCATAACTTGTGTGTGAAACAAACACTGTGATTTATGGTACATGAGAGGTTGGGATGATTGTTTTGTTCAAATGACATCTCTACATTACTGCTCTTGATGTGCTGGTGATGTATTTTGAATTGGTGGAATTTCACAGAAATGTCAGAGTGAGGTCACAAATGATTTTCCCACCACTTCCTCCTAGCTGAACATTTGAAAGTTTGGAGTCTGCCATTTCTTCATTGAATGGTAATTCTTGGAAGCTACCACTCTATCAGTCATAAAAGCCTTTGCATTCAAATATATATAGTGAGTGTGTCTATGCTGGGGTTCAATATTTGACTTTTTCACACTTGTTTGCTATCTGGTTGCTGACAGCTGTGCTCCTGATTCTTTGATGGTGTGCAATACTGACTTTTTCTGTTGAACCAGAAAACATCAAGCCACCCTGTGAAAATGGCCAGCCCTTGAAAGGGGAGGGAGTCAGGACACCAAAGCCAAAATCCATTTCACTTCCAGAAACACCTTCCAGTGTTTCTGCAATAATTCCTAGGAACAAACTGGTCAGTTGTTCAGAATCCGCAAAGACAGAGAAAAGGTGAGTGTTTCTCCATACTTACTATGCTTTAGGACCATTCTAGATGGACAAAGAGTTGTGAAGCATTTTGCCTAGGGTCACATTCTGAAATTTTTTTTTTTTTTTCTGGTACCTAGAAACTTCCGCTACTAATTCAGCAGTTGTTAGTGGTTAAATACCTGGAAATCAAAGCTTTCAGTCTTGGCTTTGCCAGGGAGAATATAAACTAAACTCCACTTAGAGGAACCAATGACAAATAAATCTGACAGATGTAAAATCTTCTTTGTACATGTTAGCTCTCTTGTACCTTATCTTGGCACAGCATACTTCTAACGTGCACTGGCCTTAGAGATTCTATCTCTCTAGCTGCCTGCCTTTAATCAGTCAAAACTGATTGTATTAATAATCCATGTCTTTTAACAAGCTTGTCTTGATATTTTTGACCTGTATCCTTGTAAATTGCAGAATTTGTGTTTCTTTTTCTATACATGGATGCAGTTAAGCTTTTCAAAAGAATGTCTCTCTTTTTAATTTCTAATAGCTGCCTTTATTCTGCCTTTTAGTTATGTGATGTTTCCTTTAGTCATTTTATAATTGTATATAACAATAGGAAGCCTTTAAATGATGTCCTCAAAGATGATACTTTGTCAGAATTGGACTTAGTAATCCTAATGGAATGTCTGCTTTCCCTGAATAAATTCCTGAGGATTCTCAGAACATCTTTGACTATGTTTCTGAAAATACACCTTTATTGTGGGTTATCTTGTCAGGACTGTTGTTATATTGATCAAGTTTTGATGTAGTTGTGGCTTATTGTGTCACAAAGATCTGAGCCACCCTTTTTTCCTACTTAGGAGTCCTCATAATCTAGTTTTGTGAATTAATCAAATAACTACACAACTATTGCAACAGCTCTGCTTCTTCATGTCCCTGAAGGGGGAAGAATATAATATAAGTGTATGCATTTCACTGGCCTTGTGAGGGCAAGCTAGTGAAGAGTCAGGAAAGGTTTATGCCAGTGGCAGCATCCCAGAGATTTTTATTGGCTACAGAGTGGCCAGTATTTTTACATGGGATATTTCTGTGCTTTACTAAACTGCTTTCTGGCTTTTCTTGCAGGTTCAGGATGTGCTCAGTGCCTGGCTGTTTCTTGCAAGATCTTTCAAATCCGACTTCCCACTATGTGAAGTATTTCAAGAAAAATAAAGAGGAGCTGACCCAGAAGCTCTACTGTCTGTATAATAGCACCATCTTTGAGCAGAAGGTTGGCTTCAAAACAAAGAACAATTCTAAAATGCTGGTTAATGTATTGCTCCTCACTTTTTGATGTTATTGTTCTTTATCCACTTCAGTTAGTAGAAATTAAGTTTTATAGCACTGGCTTCTGCTTGAATTAGTTTAAGCAATTTATTTAAAAGAGGTTTTCAGCTTGGCTTGCTCTCCCAGCTGTAACGGTGTACCATCCTTAAGTGAGCAGCCTGGATGGTGTCCAGAAGTCCTTGATGAGAGAAACTGCTGCCTGTGGGGCTTTGGATCAGTTTAATCTTTGATGAGGTGACTGATGCTGATCGTTTTGTATTTTCTAGTACCTGCATGGTCATCAACTCATCAGCCTAAGAAGGTTTCTGTTGCTGCCTCTGCAGTAGTAGACCCCAGCAAAGGCAGCTATAGCTGTCTGCTGCTGAAAGAAACTCAAGGTTATATAACACCATTGCTCATTCAGCTTTTACTAGTGGTGGCATGTACTAGTGAACTCTGCAGCATTACCCAGTAGCTAGTTGTAGCACAACTTTCTTGCCTGCAGCTGAGAAAAGGCATGAGTGTATCTTGGGGAGCAGGAAGCCTGATGGATGAAAGCACTTGCCTTTGTTGTTAGCTGCTGTTGCCTCATACTTAGTCATGCTACATGCAGTCTTCATTCATTACTATTACATATTCCTATCTGCCATTCTGGAGAGATTAAAAAGCTGCTTATCCTTTGAATAGCAGTTTTGAGTGAACCTAAAGCTGTAAGTTGCATTTCAAATTGAAGATTTAATTTTAGAGAACCATTGTCTTGACCTTTGCATTTTCTGGATACTGAAAACCCTCCTCCGGTGAGAAGCATCCTTGAAAGGAAGGATGCTGCCCTCAGTAAATTCAATAGACTTTCCTTTAGGAAGGAAAATGTACCTGTGCATCTGATAAAATATTGTTGAGTTGTCCAAAGACAGGCTGAGGTTGTGATTTCACATAAAGCTGAGCCGAACAGGCTCACTATTACTGACAGCAAAATACTTTGCTCCCCAGTGCTTCAGTCCTGTACCTGTACTGGCACTTATTACTGTTGGACTGTTTACTTAAGCTCATTAACTAATATAGATGACAGAAAAGTGTTAGTAAAAGAACAGAACTAACCAAGATAGGTATGGTGAGGGCTTACAAATCAGGAGCAGCACAGAGGATAAGCAAGGAGTGATTATTTACACTCTCACAGCGTGAGGGTGCATCAAGTTAAAATGACAAGTTGAAGGTTCAGAACAATCAAAGCAGATGGTACTTAACCTGTAAATTCTTAAGATGTAGAATTTCTGATCATGGACTATTGTTTATGATTGTCTAACAGAGACATTCTGGACTGGCTTTGCAGGAAATATAAAGGGAAGCCAGAGGGCCAGAAAAAGAAAGAGCAGTAGGAGAGGGCAAAAAATTTACTGGTTGTTTTGTGGTGTTGTGGGTTTTTTTGGTGTGGGGTTTTTTGTGTGTGTGTGTGTGTTTGTTGTTTTTTTTGTGGTTTATTGGTTTGGTGGTGTTTTTTTGTTAGTTACCAGAGAAAATGGCAATAATCTGGAATAAGAAAATGAGAAAAACAGCAGGATATTGCATAACTGGGCAGACAGAAGGTCCTGAAGCAAAGCGTTATGCTCGCATAGAACTTTCTGAAAGAGTCTGTGACTCTGCAGGTAGGTAAAAGGTATGCTGATTCTTACTTGAGAAAGCAAGTTCCAGAGTTAAAAACATAAATCTGAGGCCTAAGAGATCTGAAACTGGACTTTGCTTTGAAATTTCATATAACTTTGAATAAACAAATCCATTCATGGTAATACTTGTCCTCACAACCCTTCAAAGAGGCTGGGCAAATTTACAAAATGTGTGAACAGAGATGTATTCATGCTAACTGTGGGGTTTTTTTAATGTTTCTTACTGAATCAAAGACCTAAAGGTTGTTCTAATTCTTTGTGTACTAAAATGGCAATCTAAAAAATCTTTCTTCCACCATAGCTAGCCACCTTATTGGTAGTATTTAAAGCTGGAATAAAGACAGGTCAGTGCCAGATTAAGTTCTGTTACGTGGTGGGTGCTGTATCTGTTATTTCTTCTTCATCCCCTCCCAGTTTGAGAAAATGAATGTTACTGTAGAAGCACCAGCTATGTAATTAACAGAATATTTTGAAGTAAGCTTAATAAATTTGATTTGAGATACACAACAGAGTACCCTGGGAATCTGCTTTTGAGGGCTTAGGAGTCCATGAGTGCTGATCAGCAGCACTTTTCAGAAGCACAGGAGCAGGGAATCCCATTGTTTCAGAAGTCAAGCAAGTAGGGCAGAAGACCAGCTTGGCTGAACAAGGAGCTCCTTGTGGAAAAAGAAATGGTATGATCTCTGGAAGGGAGGTCATGCTTCAGAGGAAAGTGCAGAGCTGTGGTTCATATGTGCAGGGAGCAGAAACGAAAGACCAAAGATCAATTAGAGTTGAAATTGGCCAGTGTTGTGTCAGATAACAAAATGGGCTTTCTAAAGTGTATTAATAGTAAGAGGAGGTCTAAAGAAAACATCAGACTGATACTTGTTGAAGATGGTCATCTGACTAATAGTGATGAAGAATCGGCGGAAGCATTCAATGTAGTTTTTATGCCTCAGTCTTCAATAAAACTGACAGACCTTGGGCTATCCAGTCCCCTGAGTCAGAGGACAATGTGTGTAGGAATAGTGACTTTCCATCAGTGGAAACTGAAATTCTCAGGGACCATCTGTATCTGAATGTTACCAAGTCCATGGGACCTGATGAGATTCACCCTAGAATACTGAAGGGACTGGTGTCAGGGCCCCTCTCAATCATCTAGCAAAGGTTATGGGAGTCGAGGGAGGTCCCTGAGGACTGGAAGCTAAGCAATGCTATTCCAGTTTACAAGAAGGACGTGAGGGAAGACCCAGGAAACTACAGACCAGTTAGTCTAACCTCATTGGAAAAAATTATGGAGAAGTTCATACTGGGTACTACTGGAAGGCATTTAAAGAATAATGCAATCAGGCACAATCAACATGGATTCACAAAGGGAAAGTCCTGTTCAACTAGTTAGATATTTTTCTATGTTAAGGTCACCCACCTAGTGGATGAAGGGAAGGTGTGTATAATTTTTCTGGATTTTACTAAGGCTTTTGATACTGTCCCTCGCAGCATCCTTTTGGACAAGTTGTCCAACTGTGGGAAAAGCAGGTTCATGGTGCATTAGGTGAAGAACTGGCTGGAGGCCAGAGCTCAAAGGCTTATAGTGAATGGGGCTACATCACTGGTGGTGAACACACCAGTATACCTCAGGGTTCAATTCTAGGGACAGTCCTGTTCAATATATTTATCAAAGATCTGGATGCAGGAGTTAAATGCATCATTATCAAGTTTGCTGATTATACCAAATTGGGAGGTACTTTTGACTCTTCTGAGGGACAAAGATGCCTTGTAACGGGATCTGGATAGATTGGAGCATTGGGAAATGATTGATGGGATGAAATTTAAAAGTCCAAATGCTGGATTCTGCACCTGGAATGGAGTAATGCCAGGCACAAGTATAAACTGGGAGAGGAGTGGCCAGAGAGCAGCCCTGCAGAAAGGAATCTGGGGGTGCTGGTTGACAGCAGGCTCAGTTTGAATCACATGTGCCCTGGCAGCTAAGAGAGCCAACTGCATCCTGGGGTGCATTAAATAGACCATAACCATCTGGTCAAAAGAGGGGATTATCACAATGTATTCAGTATTGATATGGCCTCACCTTGAGTACTGTGTGCAGTTCTGGGCCCCACAATTTAGGAAGGATGTGAAGGTCCTTGAATGCACTGGTGAAAGGGCTGGAAGAAATGTTATGAGCAGCTAAGGACTTTGGATTTGTAGGTTTTGGAGAAAAGGAGGCAGAGGGGTGACCTCATTGCTTTCGACAGCTTCCTGAGAAAATGGAGTGGGAGATACTGATTTCCCTGGTATCCACTGGTGGGATGTATGGGAATGGTACAAAGCTGCATCAGGGGAGGTTTATCATTGGGGAGCATTTCTTTACCGAGAAGGGTGTTCAGGGTCTGAAGTACTGACCAAAGATGAAAGTCTGTACTTGCCCATACCTGACTGATCTTTTGTTTGCCTTGCCCCAAGATCGTCTTCGAGACACACTTGTTCATGAGGCTTGCCATGCAGCCACCTGGCTGATCAATGGTGTTCGTGATGGACATGGACGATTCTGGAGGTTCTATGCCAATAAATCAGCTATGATTCATCCAGAACTGCCAGTAGTAACACGATGCCACAGCTATGAGATTAATTACAAATTCATCTATGAGTGTATTCTGTGCAAGGCTACGTGAGTAATGTTTTGATCTCGTATGTGACTATATATTAACTTTGTCTAATTTAGCAGTCTCCTGTGTCTAGAAATCATGTCTATCTTAAACTGTGAAGCAATTGGGATACTCTGAGTTGTCCCTTCACATTTCCTGAGCCCACAGAACTTCACTACAGGATTACATACATTTGTTTACAGGTAGTCTCAGTTCCAGTTCAGAGGTCTGGGCAGGCAGAAGTGTCTTCTGAGGACCATTGGTGTTATGGAGGGTCTCTGGGAAGCAGTAAGAGATTCAAGTATGTGCCTCAGCTTTGAAGGACATGGCAAGGAAAGGTCACCCATGTGGCTGCTCTTACATTTTGAACATTGCTCAAATTTGAATTCACTTTCTACTGCAGTTAATATTGAGTGAACTTCTGAAAAGTTTTCATCACTTATCACTGATTTCACAAACACTGATCCTGTTATAGGCTTTTTGGGGATATTTCCAGTCTCAACTAACATATGTGCCTACACTAACAAAATAATGACTGGATCAGTCCACAAGAGAATGCTAGACTTGGTACGGTGGACTGAATTACTTTTTTATACGCTCATCCTTGTAAAGACACCGAGGACCATCTGATGCTGAAAGAAGTCAGTTAGTAGTACCCAGAATTCAAAAGTGTAACAAGACCTCATAAAAAGTGGGCATGTATTGTGTGACAGTAGTCAGATATTAGAACAAGGTATCAGAGGAAGCTTTCTGGGCTTTGTATCTTGGTGATTTTGAATTAAGACTAAACATTTTGGCTAATCTTATATCTTTGTTATGGTAGCATAAAGTAAAATGTGAAGACCAACAATATAATGACGACTTTTGGTTTAAAAACTCTATAACAACTGTATTCAGTTTTCTAGTTGATCTTTCACCTCATGGACTCTTAGTTTATGTATATATTAAAGGAAGAATAGATGTCTGCAGTCACACAGATGTGAACAGCACTGCGGTCTAAAGGATTGAAGCTAGGACACATAGATTGCAACACTGGTCATCAGACTTCTGTTTTGCTTACTGCATTTGTGAAATGAGAACTCTGTATTTTGCTGAGATAAACAAGTTACTGTTGCTATAGTACTTTTACAGGTTTTTTACCTTTCTTCTTTTCTGGAAGATTGTAGCTGACCATAGGCTCTCCATGTAATGATGTCAGTCTCAGTGGGAGAGCATGAAAAAAAATGTGAATTCAATTCTGCATAGTCCAGGGAAGTGGCTGACCATGGTGTGAATTTCTTTATTGAATGTTTAAAAAAAAAAAAAAAAAAAAAAAAAATTTCCCTTTCTTATTTTAAGGACTAATAGCATGCTTGGAAAGCATGCACAGGTTTTGTTTTTTTTTTTTTTTTTTCCCCTCAGGATCATGTGTGCTACTTACAGAAGTGCTGGAAGGAAGCTGTATTTTGTATATGAAAGAATCTTCCTGAAGTTTTTACTATGGCTACACAATGCATTAGTTTCTTAGATGCAGCAGAGCATTGAGAAGATGTGATGGTGATGGCTTTGAGGAGAAACTCCAAGGGGTAGTTGATACCTGGGTTGTGGAGGTGTTTCAAAATATTGTAGCACTTCATATTACTAGGCTGACAGTAAAAGAGACAGAGGAAGGAATCAAGATGGAAAAGCAGTGGAAAAAGTTCTCAGGTAGCAAAATGCATAACACATTGTTCCACTGCGTGAAGTATGTAGTCTGTTTCCTATTCTAAAATGTTAGCTTAGAAATCTGACTGAAATAGCCTGGCAGAAGAGAAAGGAGTCCTTTCCCACAGGTACTGTCTACCACAAGTATAAAATCAAAGTATTTATTTTTCCATTTCAGGATTGGACGTCATTCCAAGTCTCTAGACACGGAGCGTTTTGTGTGTGCATTCTGCGGGGGGCAGCTGGTCCTGGGTCAGCCCACTTGGAAGGATGACACTCCTGCTAGGACACACTTAATGCCCTTTGCAAAGTATGTGAAAGAAAACTATGGACTTATTAAAAGAGAGCAGCATGGGCTGAGTCACACAGAAGTCATGCGAAAGCTTAGTGCTGATTTTGCTTTAAAAACTAGGCTTCAAGATTCTTTGTAATATCTCAGTACGCTGCTTTTCATGATGCCACTTAAATTTTGTATGTAGTTGTAAATGAGTCTAACATGAGTAAGAATGCATTTTGGTGGATTCCAGGTATTTCTAATATTTTAGCATTAAATACTTGTAATAAAGACGACCTTAAGGCCTTTTTTAAAATGGGCAAGAGTGAGCAAGAAGTAATAATGATAGTCTATGGCTATACACAAGTCAGGATATCCTTCTTAAACTTAAATAAACACCACTTGTGTCTGGGAAGATACAATTCTAGACCTTCGTGGAACTGAGTTATGATGTCTGGAATTTTCTGAATGGTATTTACACATAGTGCTTCATAGAATGTCTTTAGTGACACCAGTGAGCAATGGATTTACTGATATGCTATAAACTTGGTATATGTGCTGAAGAACAGCCCAGTGTACATCTGCCTGGGATTGCCACATGCAAGAAAAATCCAGGCCCGTGAACCAAATTCATCTGATTCTGTTGGGATGACTTCCAGGCTGGGAAAGGAGCAGGCTTGAGGAAGGCTTCAACAGGGGTTCAGGCGTTCTCCCAGGGACTGTTTCTTGAATCACCCATGATGGTTTTTGTTCAAAATACTAGGTAGATGATGCCTCAAATCTTTTAGAGAAAGCATGAGTTTCTGCAAAGCTCTGTGGCTCTTAGTGAGAGCAAAGCTATTTCTGATTAAATTTTTGTTGCATTTGTGCCTCTATCACTGAGATTTCATAAAAGCTAAAATAGATGCAAAAGGTCAGGTCAGGGTAAGCAAATTCAAACTCTTTCCAATCTAGAATGAGATATCTAGGAAGATTAAATAATTCCTGTAGAATGTGACCAGATGTGTGTTACAGTGTTTGTCTGCTGTGAACAAACTCAGGAGATTAGTAATTTTGAATAATAAATGTCAATTTTATACAAGTTGTGGCAATGAACCAGGCTTGGTTTCAGTTTACCTATGACTGTGGTAGGTATAGTATGTGAAATCTGACTTCTCACAGCCAGTTTTGAGTTTTATGTACAGCAGATCACCCAGCTTGCTGTTGAAAATACCTCTCCTGCCCTGCCTTTATGTCATGGCTTAGAGTCACAGTGGCCCCTTAGACCTCTAACAGATCCTCTCTGTTAACACCCCTCCCTCCCCAAGAGGAAGAGAAAGGGAATAAGGGAGAGACACTTAATGATTAGAAAAGGAAATTAGAACAGCTTTAATGAAAACAATAAAAAAAAAAAAAAAAAAAAAAAGGAATATATACAAATATATTAATCAGTATCAGACCCAGCTCCCCCGATGGTTGCATCACCATCACTACTGATAGGGTCGAGCAAGCACCGGGAGAGTCCCAGACTGCAGCAGACACGACCTATGTTCAGGGGCTGGATTCTGGTACTGGATTCAGGAAGACACAGATCAGGATTGAAGGCATAAGGGACAGAGTCCTCCTTGGATGCCTCAAGGAAGAAACTGAAAGAGGACCTAAGCCAAGCTGATCAAAACTGGCAAAGTGGTTCAGGAGGGCAAAGAGAGGGAGAAGAGAGAGTCAAGACCCTCATAATCCCTCAGCTTTATACCGAATAGGACATATACAGGATGGAATACATCGTTGGTCAGTTTAGGGTCACCTGTCCTGTCCACTCCTCCCTGCAGGTGCAGCCTTTCACTTTCTGCACCCCTCAGTGTGGTACACAAAATCCAGAAGTGGCCTCGGTAGTAACTCTAAACTTGGGGTGCTATTACTGCTAGAAGCAAACACTGCCTGTGAAAACATCCTGCTAACTTCAGAAAGTGTAGTTAGAAGAACTGAGCTGAAAAGTAAAAATCACTGAACAGAATTAGTTCTGTTCTCACTCAAACCAGGAAAATTGTCTTCTTGATTTTCACCAGCCCCTTGCAGCCCATTCAAAATCCCAAGTAATCTTGACATGCCACCCTTGCTTTAGCCTACAAACATGTTATTGCAAAAATACTTTCTTTGCTTTAGCAAAGAGCCAACACTAAAAAAGGTCTAGGGATTGCTCCCCTAGGAAAGATGCTAGCCTAGGATTGTCTTCCTGGTTTTCACCTAATCCTGGCATCTGCTTCACTGTCCCAAGAAATCTCAACCTGCCACCTTTTCTTTAGCCTTCTAGCCACTTTATTTTCAAAAATGCTTTCTTAGCATTAGCAAAGAGCTGACACTAAATATTGAAAACATCTAGGAATTTCTCCCTCAGGAATGGTGTTAGCCCTGAAATCTCTTCTTGATTTTCAGCAGCCCTTTGCATATCGTTCAAAGCCTGAAGACATTTAGACCTGCTACCTTTGCTTTAGCCTACTTTACCAGATTATTCTCAAAAACTACTTTCTTAGCTCTAGCAAAGAGGCAACAATAAAAATTGAAAATGTCTAGTCATTGCTCCCATAGAAAAGATGTTAGCCCAGAATTCTCTTCCTGATTTTCAGCAGCCCCTTGCAGCCCATTCAAAGCCCCAGGAAATCTTGACCTGCCATCTTTCCTTTAGTCTAGAAAACAGGTTACTCTCAAAATGGGCTTTCTTAGCTCTGGGAAACAGCCAGCACTAAAAATTTAAAAAGTTTAAGGATAGCTCCCCCAGGAAAGATGTTAGCCCTGAATTCTCTTTCTTGTTCTCACCAAACCCCAGCAAGACATTCATAGTCCCAAATAATCTTGACCTGTCACCTCTGCTATGGCCTACAAAACAGGTAATTCCCAAAAATGCTTTCTCAGTTCTAGCAAAGAAAAAACAGTAAAATGAGAAAATGTCTAGGGATTACTTCCCCAGGCAAGATGCTAGCCATGAATTCTCTTTCTGATTTTCACCAGCCCCTTGCAGACCATTCAAAGCCCCAAGACTTCTCAACCTGCCACCTTTGCCTACAAAACAGGTTATTCTAAAATTGTGTATTATAAGCTCAAGCAAAAAGCCAACACTAAAAACTGAAATCTTATAAGGATTTTTTCTGGAAGACAGATGTTAGTGTTTAATTGGTGTTTAATTGTCTTCTTGATTGTCACCTAAATGCAGCATCCCATTCCCAGTCTCAAGAAATCTCAACCTCCCACCCTTTCATTAGCCTACAAAACAGGCTATTCTCAAAAATGCTTTCTTAAAACTAGCAATGAGACAACAATTAAAAAGTGAAAAAATGTCTAGGGATTGCTCCCACAGGAAGGATGCTAGCCATGAATTGTCTTCCTGATTTTCACCTAACCCCAGCAACCCATTCACAGTTGCAAGAAATCCTGACCTGCCACCTTTGCTTTAGCCTGCAAAAGAGGTTAGTCTCAAAATGTTTTCTTAGCATTAGCAAAGGCCAACACTAAAAATTGACTCTGTCTAGGGATAGACTTCCCTAAGAAAGATGCTCGTCCTGAATTCTCTTCCTGATTTTCACCAGCCCCTTGCAGTCTGTTCAAAACCATGAGAGATCTTGACTTGCTGCCTTTGGTTTAGCCTACAAAACATGCTATTCTCAAATTGTGCTTTCTTATCTCTAACAAAGAGCCAACAATAAAAATTGAAAACCTATAGTGATTGCTCCCCTTGGAAAGATGTTAGCCCTGCATTCGCTTCCTGATTTTTACCTAACCCCGGCAGCCTTTTCACAGTCCCAAAAAATCTCGACCTGCCACATTTTCTTTAGTATGTAAAACAGGGTATTCTCAAGCCTTGTGTACCCTTGTCTAGTTGAGAGGCGTCCCTGCCCATGACAGGGAGGTTGTTGGATTAGATGTTCTCTAAGGTCCCTTCCAACCTAGGCCGTTCTGTTCTGTTCATAAAGTGCTTTCCTAGCTCTAGGAAAGAGCTGACACTAAACATTGAAATCATCTAGGGATTACTTCCTCAGGGAAGATTTTAGCCCTGAATTGTCTTCCTGATTTTCAGCAGCCCCTTGCAGCCCATACAAAATCTGAAGAAATTTCTACCTGCCACCTTTTTTTTTAGTCTAGAAAACAGGTTATTCTCAAAATGGGCTTTTTAGATCTAGCAAAGAGCCAACACTTAAAGTTGAAAAAGTGTAGGGTTTGCTCCCTCAGTAAAGATGATAGCCCAGAGTTCTCTTCCTCATTTTCACCTGCCCCTTGCAGCCCAATCAAAGCCCCAAGACATCTTGACCTGCCACTTGTGCCTGCAGAAGAGTTTATACTAATACTGTGCATTCTTAGCTCTAGTAAAGAGCTGATACTAAAAATTGAAGTTGTTAGGGACTGATCCAAGAAAGAAGCTAGTCCAGAGTTCTCTTCACGATTTTCACCAGCCCCTTGCAGTCCATTCACTGTCCCATGAAATCTTAACCTGGCACCTTTGCTTTAGCCTACATACCTGGTTATTCTTAAAATGTGCTTTCTTAGCTCTAGGAAAGAATTGACAGTAAAAACTGAAAATGTCTAGGGAATGCTCCCCCAGGAAAGATGTTAACTCTGAATTCTCTTTGTGATTCCCACCTAAACCCAGCATCCCATTCTCTGTCCTAAGAAATGTCTACCTGCCACACTTGCTTTAGCCTACATACCTGGTCATTATCAAAATACGCATTTTTAGCTGTAACAGAGAGACACTAGAAATTGAAAACAGGCTAGCTCCCTCAGGAAAGATGCTAGTCTAGAATTATCTTCCTAATTTTCACCTGCCCCTTGCAGTCCATTCAAAGCCACAAAACAGCTAGACCTGCCACCTTTGCTGTAGCTACAAAACAGGTTATTCTCAAAATGTGCATTCTTAATTCTAGCAAAAAGCCGACACTAAAAATTGAAAGTGTCAAGGGCTTACTCCCCCACAAAAGATGCTAGCCATGAATTCTCTTCCTGATTTTCCGCATCCCCTTGCAGTCCATTCAAAATCCAAAGAGATCTCGACCTGCCACCTTGGCAGGGTTGTCACGTGCTGCTCATAGACCAGAGGGAGGTTTTGATTGTATTCTCAAGAATAGAATTAAGACTCAAAACGGAGTCAAGCACCAAGTGACTTTATTTGACCAACAACAAGTTCGCAAAGCAAAGAGAGAGAGAAAGAAAAGAAAGGAAGAAAAGGGTTGCGATATTTAGTTGTGATAGCTACCACCACGGATCTGCAGTGTCCTGTCAGTCTGATTCTTTTCCCAAGTCCAGTGGGAAATGTTCTGTTTGATGTTGGCTGTTCCAGCTCTTTTATCAGGTTGTCCTGTTCAGTATTCATCCTTAACTGTTTTGCTTAACTGCACCCACCACCTAGTGGTGATATGCTATGTGGGGATGATGGACTTCAACTCCATGGAAGTTACAAAGCGACCTTTATTATTGGTACATCCCCTGGTTATATAGAGCAAGCCTTACTGATCACGCACACCAACAACAGTGATGATTGGATACATGTGATAGCCCACACACCATTCAGACGCCTAAATCTACTACATGACTTGTTGCTAAGTCGCCCAGTACCCCCCACATCCTGTTTTTCTCTACTTTTTTCTGCCTTATCTTCTTGCTTCATTACTTTTTCTCCACCGTTCTTCCTTCGCACTCTTTCCATGATTCAAGGACAGTTCCTGGTAACAGTGTCCATTTTCTTCCAACCAAGATCCTACAATTCCCCCTTTTTGTTTTTGGGCCACCCAAATACCTGCTAAAACTTTTTCGACAGCAATTCTAACCAGTTTAATTATACAGGGTACAATCATTAATACTACAACAAATGCAATCAATATCATCAGTCCATGCATAAGCATATCTTTAAACCATCTGGTTATGCCACCCATGGCTTTACCCATTTTGCCGGGACCCATCATGTTCGGGTACCTGTAATGACACAAGCATATCCTCATTCCCATGTTATTAATTGATGGGGCCCTTCCCACTGATCCGTGTCAATGTTTTGAACATGGACTTATACTTCCTTGTTAGTGGTCATCAATTCCCCTGACATACCTTGCATATGATTAACTATTGGTGGAACCGATTCTCCCTCAATAAGCTGTAAAAAATTTAGAACATAACCTGCTTTCTGTAATCTATCTTGTGGTGCAGCCTGGGGCTCTTCCCCTTTTTGTTTTTGTAACTGTATTTTCAATGTTTGGTTTGCCTATTCCACTATGGCTTGTCCGGTGGGCGAATGTGAAATACTTGTAACGTAGGAAATTCCCCATGCTTGTAAGAACTCATGAGTGGTTTTTGCAACATCGCTTTTTTTTTTTTTTTTTTTTTTTTTTTTTTTTATTTTGGGAACCAAAAAGGCAAAAGTTTATTCATCCTGCTCTTTTAGGTCAATGGGAAAAAAAAAATCCGTATAGTTTATGATCAATATTTCCCAATTACAAGGGATCATGCTGGGAGATGGGAGTCCTATCTGTAGAGCTCCCATGTCCTCAATCACTTCATTTACCTTGTGTAAATCATGCAAAAAGCGCCACTTGCCGCTTTTCTTAGGAATAACGAATATGGACATATTCCATGGACTCATAGGCTTAATGTGCCCTTCTTCCAATTGTTCTGTGACCAATTCTTGCAATTTTACGACCTTTTCTGCTGTCAGTGGCCACTGATCAACCCATACTGGAGTGTCTGTTTTCCACTTCGAGTATCGGTTGCCCTTCAATGGCTGCCGCAGAGAACCCTAAGGATTGCTGGAAAGGGTACAGTTCATTTGACTCAAGACATCTCTGCCAAACAGGCTGATAGGAATGGGTGCTACATAAGGTCTCACAGAGCATGTAAACCCATCTGCATCCGTACAAGTCAGCACTACTGCACTCTGTTGTGTAGTTGAAACTCCCCCCACCCCCATCAGACCATGAGCAGGGCTGACTAAAGGCCATGACATGTTGAGCAATTATTGTGACGTCTGCACCGGTGTCCACCAGGATGTTTTTTGTCCATCCTTGTGGGTGTATGAATGTCATTTTTGTTGTAGGTTTCTGTCGGCCAATGTCCAAAGTAAGAAAGACCTCAGTCTGGCTGGTTGATCTGAACCCACCTTCCCCCTGCTCTCGTTGCGTGGCATTTGGTACTTGTGCTCCAAAAGGCACTAGCTGAGCTATTTGGCTCACTGTGGGGATGTTCATTGGTGGAGACAGTGTCCACACCATTACCTTAACTTGCCCTATAGAGTCTGCATCTATTACACCTGGTAAAACAAACAATCCCTTCTTTGTTGTTGCTGATCTTCCTGATAAAAGTGCACTTAGCCCGTACCCCAAAGGTCCAGTAACGTTTACAGGCACACACTGAACCGTGGAATCCCAGAGTGTAATTTCTACTCTTGCTTCCACATCCACTCCGACGCATTCCTGTGGTGCTGGCATGGAGGCCTGCCAAGCTGCCTGAGTGCTCATCCTCATTTGTGTCATAGCGTGAGATGGTGGCATGCTCTGCTGGCTGTTTCCCCAAAAGATCCTGTTGTGATGATACTTTAAGCAGCACTAGTTGGCACATTGTCTGGGCTTCTGGCAGCGAGTACACAACAACTTCTGCTCTCCCTGGGCCCTTGCTCCTTTTCCCAGATCTCTGTTCTGGTTTTGTGCTTTAAAGTGGTCTGGCTTGCCGCAACTAAAGCATGTTTTCTCTTTTCCTCAAATGCTGCACATAGGGCCACAGCAATAGCTTCTGCTAAAGCTCCCATCTGGTGAGTGGTTGATCCCACCCAGTTACATGCCTCTATCATGCCCACCAGAGATGCTTCTCTTGGCAGAGCCAATAATATCCTCTTACAGTCAGTACTGGCATTTTTGACTGCAAGATTCATTAAAATTGCCAATTTGGCATCCTCATTAGTAAAATGTTTATTCAATAGTGCATCTTGCAGTCGGTCTAAAAATTGCATATACGGCTCCTGATTCCCCTGCTTAATTTGAGTGTAGGAGCATTGGACCTTTCCTTCCTCTGGGATGGTCATTAAGGCTTTTAACGCTAGCCTCCCTACCAGCTGCAGCATGTCCATCGGCAGCCTTGCTTGCAGCTGTAAATTAAGAAACTGCCCTTGCCCTGTCATCTGTTCAAAAGTGATATGCTGCAGAGGATCACCCTCTGGACGCTCTGAGTTTTTCAACACTTCTGCAGAACAGAGCTTGTGCCATCTATCCTTCCATAACAATCTCTGAGTGGGGGTCAATATCATATCCACCATCTGCACACAGTCATAGGGGGTTAGAAGCTGTGCCCCAAAGATGTTATCTAGCAGTGCCTGAGTAAAAGGCACCTGGAGTCTGTACTGCCTTACTGATTTACAGACTTCCTTAACCGTAGACCAATGAAAAGGAGCCCACTGATGTGGCTGCCTCTGTGTAAAGGTAACTGTAAATGCTTATGGGATGGAAATGCCCTCCCTCAACACTCCTTCATACACTTGTTTCCACCTGTTCCTCGGGTCAAACCCCTCATAATGCCCCCGGCTTTAACTTCTGCTGCGCTCCCAGCATTTCCTCTGGGGGGTCCGACCACTCCTCATTGCTGTCGTCTGGCAGAAGAAAGTTTAAGGTAGCTGGGGGGGGCAGAGATGTGGGTAGGGGGAGAGGGGACGGTGGCAATCAAACTCACCAAGGGGGTTTTGGTAGGGGTGGCTTTCCTCCTTTTCAGCCCTTATCAGGTTCGCAGCATGAGTGACAAGGGCAGGTCAGAGTGCATTGCAGACATTCCTTTGGACTCTCTCCCCCTTCCTCTTCCTTAAGGGATTTGGCACCAGGGCCGTGAGGCAGGGGTGCTGAGGGTATGGGTTGCATTGCTGCTTCAGCACCCAGGGCCACCTTCTTTTCCACTTTCAAATCTTTTAAAAGTGGAAACGATCAATTTCCAGGTGATAGCCAATTCTGAGGCATGGTTATCACCGTGAGGAATTGCGTCCCACAGCTTTTCCCCTATTCCTTCCCAGGTTTCTGGGCAAAATGCTGTCGCCGTGTGAGGAGGATACCCTTGATTACGGCACCACTTTAACAATCTCCGCATGGAGACCTCATCATATTTGATTCCTCTCTTAGAGAGTTTATGGAGCAGGAGTCTGACTATCGCACTCTCTTCAGAGGATGTGTTCCGCCCCATACTGCTCCGGTTTGCTCACCTCACTGGGTGCTTTTTCTCCATTGCAACATCTGCTTCTGCTTGAGTCGATTCCTCGACTCCCCTGCTTCAGTGCAGCTGACAGCAGTGCTTCCAACCGGGCTTGTCCCACAGCATCTTCTGCGCTCTCTTCCTGGCGATCAGGTTGGGGTCACCATTGGCGGGGGGATGGTGGACTTTGACAACTTTGGAAGTTATAAAGCAAAGACCTTTATTATTGGTACATCCCCTGGTTATATAGAGCAAGCCTTACTGATCACGCACACCAACAACCGTGATGATTGGATACATACGATAGCCCACACACTGTTTATGCGCCTAAATATACCACATGATTGGTTGCTATCTAAGTCACCCAGTAACACCCACATCCTGTTTTTCTCTACTTTTTTCTGCCTTCTTGCTTTTTCTCCACCGTTCTTCCTTCACGCTTTTTCCATGATTCAAGAACAGTTCCTGATAGCAGTGTCTCTTTTCTTCCAACCAAGATCCCACAGTACGCATGCCCAATACTGTCCCTGAGGGGTCTTTGGTGATCTTCAGGGGTCCCCAGACCCCTCGGTCTTCCAAGCCCTTGGCCTGGGTGCATGCGTAGGACTGAGGTTGCAGTTTGCAGAGTAAATGCAGTAGCACGAAACTCTCTCCCTCAATCTCCTCGTTGCCTCTCGTGCACTGCCACAGCGCATCCCTGCTAAGCCCCTCCCGTTTCGGTTGCACAGCATGTTACCTTCCCGGGTGCTGAAATCGCGTTTCTGAAGCCGAAGAGGCAAAGAAGCGAACTTGTCGTCATCGCCCTCTCACTAAATGCAGTAGCACGAAACTCTCTCCCTCAATCTCCGCTTCTCGTTGCCTCTCATGCACTGCTACAACGCAACCCTACT
>JANHGN010004589.1:0-13864 GCA_024605025.1 Megaceryle maxima
CCTATCGCAGGGCACGAGTGAAAAGAGGTTGTCCCTGTCTTCTTGACCCCCAGCTCTCATGTATTTATAGACATTAAGTCGATCCATTCTCAGTCTTCTCCAAACTAAGCAACCTCAGGTCTCTTACCCTTTCCTCATAAGGCAGCTGTTCCAGCTCCTTCATCATCCTCATAGCCCTAACTCATGAATCAATTCTAAATAAACTTGCTCGGGACCCCAGGGCAATGACCTAAACCTGAAGGCAAGGTGTCGGGTGTTGCAGCTGATGCTTTCCCTCTCGTGCTTCTCCCTGCCCAGCGTAGCCAGAGGACCAAGGCCTTGAGGACCGAGCAGCCGTGCTGACCATGAGTGAGCAGAGCCACGTCAACAGCCTGTTCCTCAACGAGGACGCGGCCAAGCGGCTCAACGCCGAGAGCCGGGTGCAGCGGTTCCGGCAGGCGGTGCAGAAGCGGGCGGCGCGGGCCAAGAAGCGGATGCGCAGCATCACTGCCGACAGCGCTAAAAGCTTCTTCAGGAGAAACGCCTTTGTCCTCTTCACCATTGCTGCAGTCTTACTCGGTACGGGGCTGGTGGCAGCGCTGGGTGCCATTTATACGTGTGGGGGGAATGTTTGTTTATTCTACAAAGATTTTATTTTATCCTAACAATTTGGCTGGGGAGGTGAAGCTGATGAGCTGATGGCTCCAAGTCCTGTCCACATCAGGAGTACATTTCACAGAATCACAGACTGGTTTGGGTTGGAAGGGACCCTTCAAGGTCATCTAGTCCAACACCCCTGCAGGGAGCAGGGACGTCCTCAACTACAGCAGGGTGCTCAGAGCCCCGGCCAACCTCCCCTGGGAAGGTACCAGGGATGGGGCAGCCACCACCTCTCTGGGCAGCCTGGGCCAGGGTCTCACCACCCTCAGTGTAAAACATGTCTTCCTTCTCTCCAGTCTAAATCTCCCTCTTTTTGTTTAAAAGCATCACCCCTTGTCTTAGCACAACAGGCCCTGCTAAAAAGTTTGTCCCCATCTTTCTGACAGGCCCCTTTAAGTACTGAAAGGGCACAGTAAGGTCTCTCTAGACCATGTCACTAGACCATGTCTAGACCATTGCCACATCCAATCTTTCCTTAAGTGTGCAAGAGCAACAGACCTTGCAGAGGGTGTGTGAGGGAGCCCTTGTTGATCCCTTCTGGATGCAGGTCAGGATCAGTCCACAACAGAAAGAGTTTGATGATCCATCTCTACCAAACCTCATAAAAAATCATCCAGGTTTGTTCAGAGGTTTCTTGTGAGTGCAGCTGCAGGTTCAAGGGCCGCTCAGATTCATCCCAGAGCTTCAGACTGGCAGGTCCACAAAGGGGAACTGATGCAAAGGGCTGTGACGTGATGTAGACAAAATCTTCACAGCAGATGATGGGGTTGTCCCTAACTTTTGATCCAGGCTATATGTCCCCAGCTTACTGACTGAATTCAGCTTTAGGATGTGGGTGGGCAAAGTCTCTGAACTGTGTAGTCACACCTAGGTTAGACTGGGAGATCATATCTCTGGTCACAACATTTTTGTGTTCATGAGCTTCCTGGAAACAGATCACAGAGGAGCAGCAGACAGAGCAACAAGGAGACCTGACTTTTAGCACGAGGCTCCTGTGCATATAAATGTGTCAGAGGGAGAGAGAGAACATACAATAAAAAGTGGATCATAGCCTTTCAGAAAAAGAATGAGCATTTGCTCCTTTGGGGACAGGAGGAGCTGAAAGGAGATAAGAAAGCGAAAAGCCACGCTGTAGGACTGAGGGACAGACCACTGCATCACACTGTCCCATTTCCATTCTCATTCTTTGCTGATCCACAGGGATCATCCTGGCGTTTTCCCTCCGGCCCTACCAGCTGACCTATCGCCAGATCAAGTATTTCTCCTTCCCCGGTGAGCTGCTGATGCGTATGCTCCAGATGTTGGTCCTTCCTCTCATTGTCTCTAGCCTGATCACAGGTGAGAAGTGTTTTCTGTTGCTTTCAGTCAAGAAAATAACCAGCAAAGACAGATGCAAGCGTTGCTGGAGTCCCTCCTTGTGCCCCCTGCCTGGAGGGGCTTGCATTAGCTTGGCTCATAGTGACAAGCCTGAACCTACAGCTGTAGTGGACACTGTTCACACTCATACTCCTGCTGGCTCAGGAGTGGGGAGGAGTAGCAGAAGGCCTTGTGCTTTCTCAGAAGACAGGGGAGGACACAATGTGGTGTTTCCAATGCCTGGCTTTTGAGCACCCCAGGATTTCATCCTGTGTAACCTCAAATGTCAACAAGTTTTTTGCCCAGGTCAGCTTTGTGTTTCTTCCAGTCCATGGAAGTTTAATTCATGTCAGTCTAAAGGAGCTGCAGTTGATCACCACCTGGAGAACTTGTTTCATCCAGGTCCTCACAGAAGACATGCCAGCCAACCAAGCTTTCAGACAGTGGAAGGGACTGCAAAGCATTCCACCTGCTGAAACATCCCACCATGAGGGACTTAAAAGCCCAATGTACTGAGAAAGGAATATGTCCCTTCTGAGAGCTTTAGAAGGAAATGACTGTATTGCCACATACAGCCTAAGACCCAGCAGTGCTTTGCTTCTTCATAACCACAGGCCAATTCTCCCATATCAACATCACCCTGGAGCTCCAAAGTCTGGCCCTTGTATGCTGTGCTTCCTAGAGACCCCAGCTCCCCATCCAACTCATGCGTGTTCCCTGCACACTCTGAATCTTCCTTGAGCTTCCCCTTTCCCTCTAAGACAACAGACCTCGTCCTTCTCCGCAGGAATGGCTTCACTGGATGGCAGAGCCTCAGGGAAGATGGGAATGCGAGCTGTCGTCTACTACATGGTGACCACAATCATAGCAGTCTTCATTGGCATTCTCATGGTGATCATCATCCACCCAGGAAAAGGATCTAAGGAGAAGCTTCACCGAGAAGGCAGAATTGAGCAGGTGCAGACCACAGATGCCTTCATGGACTTGGTGAGGTAGGTGAACAAGATGGTCTCATGTTGAGATTGTATCAGTCAGATTACATTCCTCCATGGAACGTCCCTTTGAAGTGCCACAGCTTTAGTCATACACTCTTAGGAAAAGAGTTTATGGCTGAGTCTTGCCCAGCCCACTACTTCTAGCTGAGTCTCGCTGACTGGCTCTCCCACTCTGAGACTGAGCGCTCGGCCTGGGGCTCTGGAGTCCAGCCCTTCTGCCAGAGGTACTAATGCAAGAGGCCAAGGTGTGCTCAGCAAAACAAGTCACGAAAATGATCAGTGACTGCACACCCTTCCAAAATTCACCCAGAAAAGGGTAATCCTAAAATCCATCTTCACTGACCCAAGGAAATTGAGGAACTGGTTCCTGAGACATTGTCTCTCCCTCCCTTGCTGTGATCTCACAGAGTAAATTGCAAAGCTGTACCATCTCCAGCAGCACGAAGCTTTTTCTGAGGTACCAGATAACAGAGAGCTTAAAGGACAGCTGGAGAGATGAGGCTGAGGACAAGGCAGTGTATCAAACATTGTAATATGGTGGTGTTTCAAGGTTTGGTTGGGATTGATGATGCTTTTACAATCCCAGTGCTCAGTGTGTGCAGTCTTTTTCCAAATACTTGAAATCCAACCTTCTGGAGTCTGAAAAGGTGCAGCAGGAGTCTGAAAAGATGCAAGAGCGTGTGTGGCTCCAGATCAGCATATTCCCATCTTCTGTCAGTCAGACAGAAAGGGCCCATCTGATCCTCTCTGCAGCCTGAGCTGGCATCGTGAGCGTTGTGACCTGAGACACTGCTCCAGGACAGTGGTGTTGGCCAGGGAGCCCATGTTTTCTTATTTGCAGAACAATAACCCTTTCCTTGTTGTGTCTACTGCAGGAACATGTTCCCGCCCAACCTGGTAGAAGCCTGCTTCAAACAGGTATGAAATCCCACCTGGCCTATCACTTCCCTTTGCACCCTGCGCCCTAGACCATGGTCCAACCTCCTCGGAGGGATGGAATAGCAATTGCTTTGTACTGCCTCCACACCTCCCCAGGTCTGCTCCAGGAGGCACTGCAGTCATTAGTCTGTTATAGCATCTCCCACACAAGCTTTTCAAGCTATCTGTAGATAGGGGCTTCAACCTCCATCCCACCCCACACTCAGAGTGTGATCTCAGGTAGTGGGCTTGGACTGGCAAGTGACATGGGAGGAGATTCTCCAAGGATTTGTCTCTTCTGTAGTGCTAGTGCCCTTGGAAGCAGCATAGAGTGTTACCAGAGAAGCCAGAATATCTCAGCCCTAGCAATAAGAGATGCTCCAGTGGTCTCTTTTGGCCTTCAGCTCTATGAACTTTTTGATGAAAGCACTAAGCTGGGGAGCTCGAGAACAGGCAAGGCAAGTTTTTTACATGCCGGCAGGAACTTGCAGTACTCTCCTTTCTTTAGGAGGGGATGCAAGACCCCAGCGTGGTTGTCCTGAGCTCCTGAACCAGAGCCCGTTGAGTCCATCTTATCATCTGTGTCTTTTCAGTACAAGACGCAGTACAGCACCAGGGTCTTCACCAGAACCGTCCTCCACAGCAGCAATGTCACAGCAGGTGTGACAACCACTCAGATCCCTGTGCCTGAGAACTTCACCGGCATCCTGGAGAACGTCACTCATGCCCTGGGGACCATCTCCGAGGTGCTGACCTTTGAAGAAGTCATTCCCATCCCGGGCTCAGCCAATGGGGTGAACGCGCTGGGGCTGGTAGTGTTCTCCATGTGCTTCGGTTTGGTGATCGGCAGCATGAAGCAGAAGGGACGGGCCCTGCGGGAGTTCTTTAACTGCCTCAACGAAGCCATCATGAGGCTGGTGGCCATTATCATCTGGTGAGGAGCACGGCCGGTTGGAGCAGGAGGTCTGCAGGTGCAGTTTCCGCTGACCTGATGAGAAGTGGGGTAGCTGTCAGGATGACATGCACAGGAAAAGCAGATGGGCACAGCTCTCCTTTGGCTCTATCAGGCTGGAGGGAAAAGTCTGGATGGGATATTTGTTCACATTTCATTTCCTGTTGTTTTTTGTTTTTTACCTTAGAAATATCAGGTACACCAGGACTTGCTTTGCCTGAGGCTGCTGGAAACATCCTTGGAAGACCAGAGAGCTGGAGTGGAAGATCTCTTAGCCTTACCAACAGGGGTAGGGTGTGAGGCTTTCCCACCAAAAGCTTTCCTTCCATCTATGTTCCAGAAGTCTGCCTTAGCTATGGATCATAATAACCCATTGCCACTTTCCTGCTCCTCAGGGTGGCACCTGTATGCTCTGAAAGCTGAGCTGGGTTGACAAGGTCAGCTCAAAGCTACCATCTTTCAGTCTGAGGTCTCCCAGATCCTGGCTCCTGTAGAGCTCAGCTGCTCGTTGCTTTCTGTGTAAGGCTGCCTGCATCACATGGTCCAGATAAGCAAGACATTGCTGAGATGAGTCTTCTCTGGAAAGCAGCATTTTAACAAATCTTGGTATTTTAAACTCTTTACCCATCCGGGGCTTGAGGTCTAAATAGCAGTTTGTGGTGGGTATCACGAGACAGGAGAGATGTGGGGCTGGCAGAACACATGGAAATGTCTGACAGGGAAGGGATCTGTCAGCCCCACACCCTCTCCCAGTTTGGATCACTCCAGCTTCTTTTCCTTAGTCTTCTAGTCACTGTCTTGTATCTCAGAGCACCATCCTGAGCACAGAGGGGCAGGCCTTACACAGAAAGACCAACACGGAGCTCATAGCAGAGCACTGGGGAGCCCCAGCCCCTCGGGGATCTTTTCCTGCACGGATGAGCCAGAACATAGGGCCTTGCTTTCCTAAGAAGAGACAAGAGTTGCCCAAGAGCACAGAAGAGGGAGCATGAACACAGTGGAACAAGTAGACCTGCACATTACTCCCAGAGACAACTTCAAGGTGCCTTCAGCTTCCCCTTACAGTGGCAGAAGGCAGGGTGTTGGTGTGTAGATGTTGGTTACAGTCTGTGCGCATACAGTACGTAGGGTCTGGAGACACCTCCTGACTTACAGAATCCTGCTGGTATTGGAGGCAGGACTGTCAGCTGCAGCCCAGAGCTCCTTCCTGAAGCCACAGTCTGCAGAGCATCTCCCAGGACCTTCTTCTCCCTGGGGAGATCTGTTTACTAGCTGCAGGCAAAGAAGTCTTCCAGGAGGAAGTTCAGAGGAAATGAAATATTGGTGAAATCCTTTCCTGAAACTTTTCCAAGCCTCCCAGGCTAAGTTGGAGTTTGGCATGTGGACCTCTGAGCCTTGTGCATGGATTGCATGTGAGCTCTTGAGCTGTAGAGGCCCAGCCCTGAGAGGTGTGGCCATGGAGCTGGGATTTTCTTTGGCCCAGTTATTTGTCCATGCTTAGTTTAGTGCCCATGATATTCTCCATGTCTGTGTTACAGCTTCCTTTCTGTGGAGCCTCATCGCTGCTCATGAGGCACGTTGTTATGGAGGGGGAAAAAAGCCATAAGGAATGGCAAGGACAGCAGTGCACCTCAGAATTGGCAGCTTTCTATACAAGCCCTGGCTGCTTTCACAGGTGCTGGTGTGCTCAGTCCTTGCTACACCAGATATGGATTCCCTATATGTTCCTAAACCCTCAATGTGAACGTCTGAAGATAACAAGGCTGATTTATCCTATAGGATGCTATTAATTTTACTCCCCGTTTCCCTGTTTCTCCTGTACTTCCCTGTGCCTCTCGGTAAAAAATTACTCTCAGCCCAAGCTCTGTTAGGAAAGGAGACTCTGAAGATTCCTTTACAGAACCTGCCCTATCAATTCCACAAGGAGTGTTGTGGAAACAATTAGGGAACCCAGAAGGAGGGCAAAACCTCCACCAGTGCCCAAGCTGTGGGCACAACAGAGTGCTGGGGTCCCCAGCAGTGCAGCAAGAGCTGGTTTTTGACCATGTGGGGAACAAGTCCCAGCTCTCTCCAGGTTTCCAAAAATAAAAAAACAAACCCAAAAACCAGCAGTATCATCCAACTGTTAGGCTCAGTGAGCACTCCTGGTGTGCTGGCTTACTGGGGATTTGTCCAGACAGCATGCATGAAAGCTGGTGTGAAAGTCTGGGTGCCAGTTCTGAGCGCTGGCCTTGTGTTTCTGCCACAGGTATGCTCCAGTTGGGATCATGTTTTTAATTGCTGGCAAAATCCTGGAGATGGATGACCTAGCAGTGATGGGAGGCCAGCTGGGGATGTACACGCTCACCGTCATCGTTGGACTCCTCATTCATGCCCTCTGCATCCTGCCTCTGCTCTACTTCATTGTCACTCACAGAAACCCCTGGGTATTCATTGCAGGGCTTCTGCAGGCCCTCATCACAGCCCTGGGCACCTCCTCAAGGTACGATGGCTACCCAGTAAGGATGGGGCTGGTGTGGATACTCCGGGGCTGCTTCTCAGCACTCCACCACCCTCAGTGCAACACCATGACCTCAGAATTTCTATGACAAGCAGATTTTTGCACTGCCCCAGCCAAGCCCATTGGAGAGTGGAAAGATTCCCACTCCCCTGCGCAGGAACGCTGAGCACGTGGCCACCTCCGGCTATCAGAGCATGGCCCATATTCCTCCTTTCCAAACACGGCGGTGACTCTGCTCGCAGCACTGAAACGCTGGGCTCAGGACAAACACCCAACCCCACTGAGCCACAGCGTCATTCCACGTGCGTGAACCTCTCCCACACGTGTACTCACACACGTGTGCACACGTCTCTGCTCCAGGCACATACATGGCTGTATGCAGCCAATGTTACGCTCACCGGTGGCCTGGGCAAAGGCAAGACACATAAGTTCCATGACTCATGCTGCCACCAACACAGCCAAAGCTGTTGTTTCACTAGCTGCTTGTTTCTTGCTGTATGAATTTCCTGTCAAACACGTAACAGTCTCTCCCACGTCTGTTCTCACACTGGAACACGCAGCATTTCTCCTGTTCCTGTTCCCCTTCAGAAACAATTCTCTACCTTCTCTGCAAGAAATATTCTCACACATAGGTCAATCTTTTCTTATGCACTGAGGGGGGTGAGAAAAGGCTCAAGTTTTCTTTAATAGCTGGCTAAGGAGTTTTGGTCTTGAGGATCTGTCCTCTGTACCCTGAATCCTCCAGCATCACCTTCTTCTGGTGCAATACCAGCATCATCATCCTCAGGGTTACACAGCCCCTGCCCCAGCCCCCTGAGGAAAGCCATGTCTGAATGTGCAACTAAGTGTGCACCATATCTGAGGAAGCCTTGCTTAGACTGTTCTTTCTCCTAGCAGCTTCTGGCCTCTGGCTCACATGGCAGGGTGAAAAAGCAGGTGGGTAAGGTCAGCAACCAGGCAGAGGTTTAATCCCTCTTCCAAAGTCAGCATATACCCAAGTCTTGTTGTTTTGTAAATTCCTTTCAGCTCAGCGACCCTGCCCATCACCTTCAGATGCCTGGAAGAAAACAATGGTGTGGACAGGCGCATCACGAGGTTTGTTCTGCCTGTGGGAGCTACAATTAACATGGATGGCACTGCTCTGTACGAGGCCCTTGCAGCCATCTTCATCGCACAAGTCAACAACTATGAACTTGACTTCGGGCAGATCATCACAATAAGGTGACTTTTGAACAAGTTTGGGGACTCCAGGGAGGGCTTCAGTTTTGTCAGCTTATCTGAGGTGTGGTCAGGTTCCTCTTTTGTTCAGAAGATACAATGAGATAAAAAAAGAAGTATGGAAAAGAAGGGTGCAGTACACCTCCAGGTGTGCAAGCACAGATGGTTTGGGCATCACATCTTTGAGGCTCCACTTGAGCCCTTATTGCATTTCCAGGCAAGGGCCATCCCTTAGCTGGAGCTGCAGATTGCAGTCAGACATGGACGGGTGCCTGCCGGGGGGAGCTTGGCTGCTCTGTTGATGGCTCCCATCTCACCATCCTCCTCAGTGACCAGGGCAGAAGGACTGCTAAGGTGTTTTCTAGATGATGAATTGGCGCTGCTTCCTGATGTTTTTGCAAATGCAGCTACCTCTTTTCTTCCCGTTGCTGATAGCTGTGCTTTCCTGTCCCCCCCAGCATCACCGCCACCGCAGCCAGCATTGGAGCCGCAGGTATTCCCCAGGCAGGACTGGTGACAATGGTGATAGTGTTGACATCAGTGGGGCTGCCTACTGAAGACATTACGCTGATCATCGCTGTGGACTGGTTTCTGTAAGTTTTCTGTGCACTGCTGCATGCTCCCAGCTAGTTCTTACAGAGTTTGTCTGGAGTCCAAATTCCTCTGCTAAAGGCAGTCTCAGAAACCTGTGTCACCGAGCTTGAAACACCCCTGTACCCATGAGACCTTTGCACAGCAGTCCCCTGCCCATGCTGGAGTCTTCACCACGTACCCTGGTGACCAAGGCATCAGAGGTCACCGTGGATCAACCTGCTCACCAAGCAGATTCTCCTTAGCTTGCTTTGTCTTAAAAGGCACCCAGAAACTATCTCCAGGCTGATGGGGACGGGTTGTGCCAATAACAAGCAGACTGACCCTGCAGAACGATGGTTCTGTGCTACCAAACAGGGAAAGTGGGATGAGACTGGACTGTAGGAGGTTGAGGCATGGTTAGATGGGTGCAGATAGTCAGCAGCATTGAGCCATTTCAGCTTTCTTTCCCTTTTAAACCTCGGGAAAAGTGATTTCACAGGAGGGCTTTTAGGAACTAGACTGAAGAATGTATTTGTGCACAGTCCTCACTCTCTCAGTCTTCTCAGATACAACCAAATCCTGATGCTGTCAGTGTTTCTTCTGCTCTTCTGTATCTTGTATTGATGGTTTGTAACCAAAGCAGCCAAAGTCTGCTCCCAGGCGTGGCTGAGCAGTTGGAAACAGAGTCTTGCCCATCACCTTCACTTCTCCTCTGAACTGTGCATGAGAACAGACTTGGCTGGAAAAATCCCTGACTCCCAAGACACCAGGTTACCTCTTGTACTTACCCAGAAAGATTGGTTTCAATCAGGTACCAAAAGTCAGGCACCAAGCTTCAGCTCTTACATACAACAGTGGTTCTGGGGGGTATCTCCATTGCACAGGGGGGTTTAAACTGCCTATTTTGCACAAAGAATCTGGTGCCTTGTCTTAGCACATACCATCCATGCTGAGGAGATCTGGCTCCATAGCAGCACTAAGTCATAGGCTGGCAGCAGAATTTCTGCAGTTTTTGTAAAACAAAATGCAACTCCAGTGTAACAGATACAGAGAGGCCCATCTGAGCCTGCAGAAAGCCTTAGCAGCCCCTTGGAAAGGAAACTGTCCATGTGGAACCACAGTAAACGTTCCTCTCATTCTGTGGCAAGTACAAAACTTCTTGGATTCTGGGAATGAAGTAGAGCAGGAATGAATGTGAAGCCCGTGCTCAGGGCTAGCAATGAAGGAAGGCTCTCTGGGAATAGTTTTCCTGCCAATGTTGAAGTGTTCATTATAGAATGACTTGAAAAGTAGAAGTTGTTTCACTGAAGATGTTTCTTGAACTAGTTTTCATCCCTTCAGCTGTTACTAAGAAGCCGTATCTTATTTTTCTCTCTGATTTTTCAGGGACCGTCTTAGAACAACCACCAACGTCCTGGGGGATTCTCTGGGGGCTGGCATTGTGGAGCATCTCTCCCGGCAGGAGCTGGATGCACAGGACTGCGAACTTGGTAATTCTGTGATAGAGGAGAAAGAGCAGCTCTCCCGCCTGCTTTGCCCACAGAACGACACCCACGGGCATCCCAGGAGTGAGACAGCACTGTGAAATCAGGCAGCAGAGCGCAGATTAATGCTGTAAAAAGCCAAGACTTAAAACAGAAGTCCCTAGTGGAGGATGGAGAAAGATCCAGTCTCCAGGATGCACACTTTTTACCCCCTCTGCCACATGCACTCTTCCCTGATCTCATTCCTCCCCCATCTCTTTCTGACTGGCATTAATGAGAAGAAAATTAAACTGCAAAGAACATTTCATTCTACAAAAGCCTGATTTAGTCCTTCTTATGGGGTCCAAGAGTTAGACCTGAGTAAAGAGGGCCCAATGAATGAGCTGGACAAGGAGCACCTTTGTATCTGAAGTATGAGCACAGCTAAGTGGCGAGGCAGGGTGGGGACACCACCACCTGTGGACTGGCACCAAAATGTTGCCATGATGACTCCACCATGCAGGATGCAGCTGCAAAGCCTTCACTTGGTCAGTGGTTCCTCCCAAGTGCACAAAGCTTTTAGTGTTGTCCATTTGGAGGTCTCTGGAGAGCCCCAGCACTCCCATTCAGCTCTTCACTGGCAAGATGCTTATGATGAACACAGTCTCCTCCTTGCTCATAGTCCTGGTGTTTGCACAGATATGCAGATGATGCTTCCTGAGAGCTTCTCACTCCTCTGGCAACTCTTACGGCTGCAGACACCAGTCACTGAAGTCCTGAAGGAACGTGGGACCATGTGGCAGGGACAGGGCTTACTGTGCTGCCTGGTAGCACAAAGAGGGGTCAATAGGCTCTTCGTGAGTGGCAGCTGCTAAAGGACCGTGATAGCAGCAAACAATTAAAGAATTTATTATATCCATTATTCAGCCTCTGAAACAGCTCTCCCCTCTACCAAACTCTGCCAAACACCAGTGAACTTCAGTTCTCTTCAGCAAGCTGTTCTCTTGGTGAAACCCGGAGGGGAAATGCAAGATTTAAGAACAGCTTGCCCACCTGACCAGCTGGGTGGTACCTCCAGGCCAGGAATGACTCCCTGCCCCCCCCAGATTTGCTCAGAAAACAGTTCCACTCCTCATCGTAAGACTCTTAAGGAAACTGTTCCTTTGCTCGTCTTTGGCTATTTTCCAAAGTGACTTCCCCCAAGTCGCTTTGCTCCAGAATGAGCTTCCAAATATCTGTCTTTCTACAGCTCCTTGTCTTTTATAGGCAATACCCAATCACTTCTCAGCACTTGTACATCTTTGCCAGATTCCAGCTGGAGACCAGCGTCTCTTTAACACACTCGGACATAAGCCCACATGACATCCAGAACATCTCGGGGGGGCAAGCAAGAAGAGACCTGCTTCATCCATTCTCCATCCCCCTTCCCTGGCAGGGCCAGGAACACAGTCTGTATTTCTCACTCCAGTGAGCAGGACCAGCAGGGCTTCCTCCAGAATATCCAGGTCCAGGAACATCCAGAAAAATGAGTGTCTAGATGTGACCAGGAAGATGTAAAAGATCCACAGTCTGGGGGACACTACAGTGTAGCTGTCCTGCTTTACAAAGGGCTACACTCAGAAACAGCAGCAAGTGGCCTCCTGTTGCTCAGACTGTCTACACTGGGCAGCTTTTACTTGAGGTCTGGTCATTATTCCAAACCCAGTATATCACTTAAACCCCTCTACCCTGGCTTTCTACATTAATCCTTCTTATCCAGAAGCCCCAGTCGTACACTGGTGAGTGGACCTCAGGAAAGAAGACCTCAGAGGTATCAGCTGGAGTCTGCTTTGCCAGCCACAGCCACACAAAGCCCATGCTTAGCTCCCCAGCACCAACAAAGCTTCCTCAAACATATTTCTTGAGATGTCCAAAGCCAGATCCTGAGGCTCTTTTTGGTCTTTCAGGAATTCCAGGTTTATATATTGACACTGCCATGTTCCACATCCTGCAGGCAGAGTATTCTGTTGTTATGGGCTGGAAGATTGTTAGGAATCTGGGACAAATGGACTAGTGCATCTCTTTCACACAGGAGTGGGGAACAGAGCAGGGTAAATAGAAGTGTACTGTAGCTCCATTCAGACGTAGCTGGCTCCAGACTGTCAGGCAGCAGACTCTTTGCTGACTGGGGGAGGCAGGTTGCTTATTCTGACAGGAGATCTGCTCTAGCAGGGGGCAAGTGAGCAGGATAACAAATTATTATCCTCCTCTTTGCAGCATTTTTGTATCTTGTATGAATAGTATTATAATATCTGCTCTTCTCCTTTCTAGACTAAACAGATCCTGTATAACCTCACAGGTAATAATCATTCACGTTCTTCTCCTCTGGACTTCTTCCTTACACTTCTACATCTTTCTTAAAGTGGAGTAACCAAAATTTGACACAACAATCCCACTAAAGATTTATTAGTGCTGACCACTGAGGAAAGAATAATTCATGGGCATCAAGATTTAGCTCTTGGACACAAGCTACCATAGTTTAACATCATCAGCTGATCAGGGTAACTGCCCAGGACACATCCATACAGCAAATTCAAGTCATAGAATCGTAGAAATGTCTGGGTTGGAAGGGAGCTCCAGAGGCCATCCAGTCCAACCCCCCTGCTGAGAGCAGGGACAGCCTCAACTAGAGCAGGTTGCTCAGAGCTCCATCAAACCCCACCTTGAATGTCTCCAGGGATGGGGCCTCAGCCACCTCCCTGGGCAACTTGTTCCAGTGTTCTAAGTCTGTTCATCTTACCCTAAATCTTAGCGAGGTTGGACTCTTGCTTTGATGAGATGGCTGTATCTAAAGATTGGATCTTAATCAAAGAGTTTTAAGATGCCCTGCATTAGCTTGTATCTGTAGTGAGCTGAGATGGCACTAGCTTATCCTTAACAGCTCAGCTGACGTGAGGCTAAACCCCCATGAAAAACAGACCTGCTTACAAAACCCAGCAAAGCGCTTTCTTTTCCACAACAGCATGGTAGCATTGACTCCACACCAGTGGTAATAAATAATAATTCTTACACCATTTTAAGCAGAACTGCTGCCTAGATAGTAATCTCCCAGCCTGTGTGTGTGCAGTTGATTATTGTTATCTAAGTATAGTCATTTATATTTGTCCATACTGAACTGCATCTTTTTTTTCCTTCCTCTTTCTTTCTTTCTTTCTTTCTTTCTTTCTTTCTTTCTTTCTTTCTTTCTTTCTTTCTTTCTTTTTTTCTTTCT
>JANHGN010004590.1:16611-38075 GCA_024605025.1 Megaceryle maxima
TGCAAGCACGGTGTTAAAAATTGGAGAATGATGTCTGGTGGCTTTAGTTCTGCTGTCCCAGGGCCAAACTAATGCACACAAAAGCAGTGGGAGGACTGGTCGTTGTCACAGGATGGCTTAGATTGGAAGGGGCCTTTCTACAAGGTGCTTGTGCTTTGTCCCCTCTCTCGAGCAGCCTAGCACCCTTGGACTGTGCCCAGCTCATCCTGCACACCTCAGGTTCTGCCAGAGCATGTCTGAAAGATGTGGAGCTGTGGTGCTGAGGGCCATGGGTCAGTGGTTCCCTGGCAGTGCTGGGGAACGGGTGAACTCCAGGAGCTGAAAGGGCTCTGCCAGCCCAAACGACTGGATGATAAACGAACCAGCCCGTAACCCCAGAATGGCACTGGACGTTCTGCAGTGGGAGCTGTGGTTTCTGCCCAGCTTTGGAGGAGCACCAGCATTCCTTGAGTGGAAAGCTCTGCTCTGACCAGTGCTGCTGTGCCAGTCACGTTCCCTCCATCTGCAGAAGGAGGGAAGTGTTGCCCTGGTTTCACCATTTCTAGAAAAGTCTCCTGTCTTGCTTTCAGCCCAGCTTGGCTGTGGAGTGCCCGGCTCTCCTCTGTTGCCATCCCAAACCCACTCCTGTCTTGGGGCATTTGCTGCCTCCTGCGGTTCCTGCTGCCGTGGACCTTCTGTGGTGTGGGTGCGCGTGGGGAGGGGGGCTCGTAGCCACGCACGGCCTCCTGAAGACTTGAGCTTTTATTCTGGGAATCCACGTACAGTTCCATGTGACCGAATGCTCACGAAGAAGTCGAGTAATCCATACTTGGGACGTATCCAGGGCTTAAAATTCTTCATCGCCTTGTTCGTGGGCTCTGCAGCGTGTGCTGTGCCCGGTACGTTTTGAGCGTCGGGGTCTTTGCTTCTGATGGTTTGATTTGGACAATGAGCATCGTTTAAGAGTAGTGTTTTATTACATTCGTTTCACTCTTCTCAAAGAATTCTTCTGCTGCATTCAGGCTCCTGCCCTTTGGATGCTAATGGACTTCTGCTGAGATTTTGTTGTTGTTCTTACGTGGCACCAGGGCTCCCATTTGCAGGGGCTCGGTATGAGGAGCGCTCTGCCCCGAGACAATCGCTCCATTCACCGCGCTGATACAATGGGGGTGGGAGGGTTATAATGGAAATTAGTATGCAAAGCCCTGGCCTAATCAATGCGCTGCTCTCGCTGCCTCTGCGCTGCGCACGCCGCTCCCGCCGGCGCCGACCTGCTCCTTCCGCACATCTCGCGCTGATACCATCAGCGGGTTCCTGAGTCAGCTTTTAGAAAGCAAGAAGATGCATTTCTGAGTGAGCTGCTCTAGTTTTGTCCTGCTCTGGCAGGGGGGTTGGACTCGATGATCTTTGGAGGTCCCTTCCAACCCCCAGCGTTCTGGGAAAAAAATCTCCCTGTTCCCAGCAAGCAGTAGGAGGCGACCAGCTCTGTGTGATGGTCACAGCTATTTTGGCTTCTCCTGGTTGGAGTAGAAACCATCACAAATAAGGGCTGGTCACTAAATCACAGAATGTTAAGGGATGGAAGAGACCTCAAAAGATCAAGTCCAACCCCCCTGCCAGAGCAGGACCACCTCAAGCAGGTCACACAGGAACAGATCCAGATGGGTTTTAAATGTCTCCAGAGAAGGAGACTCCACAACCCTTCTGGGCAGCCTGGGACAGGCTCTGTCACCCTCACAGTGAGGTGGTTCTTGTCTCCACCATCTGTGTGGAGCCGGGGACAGCGCAGAGCCAGCCGATGGTTAGAGCAGGAGGGGTCCCCTGGGACAGCCAGTCCTGGGGTCTGCATGTGCCATATTGTCCCTCCTGAAGAGCTGCTGGTGAGCAGTAACCTGCAGCAGATTATTTTTACATATATTCTTTCAGTCCGTGCCTCTTGTCCTGTGTTAGTGACCGACACAAATGTCTGGGTGGCTGCACAGCAGATGTTTCACTCGGTGGATTGATGACGGCCCTGTTTTGTCCTGAGCTGAAGTTAAGACTGGTTTTTCAAGGCACTTCTGGTGATAGCTGTGCAGTTCAGAGTGTAAGCAAATCTGGAGTTCTTTGGACTGACCTGCACAAATCCAGCAGGTTGGAACTTCAACTTTTCTTGTCTATAACCCAGCAAAGTTGTTGAGCGTGAGCAGGGGAGAACCTGGAGGAGGACCTGCCGCTGTTTGGTGGCCATGGTTGAGGAGAAGGAACCACCCCAACGTCCAGAGTAGCTCAGGGAGAAGCAGAAAGGTCAGAATCCTTCAGCATCTTCATACACATGTCATTTTCTGCGTGTCGTGGTGCTGTCATCACCCTGCCCGTGTGACAAATCCGTGCTGCTCAGCACCATCCAGGCCTTCAGAGAGTGCTCCGGACGGTGTTTCTGCAGCAGGACAGTGTTGCACATTCGAGGATTTGGCAGAAGCTTGTACCAGAGGAGCTGTCAGTAAAGGCTGTGCGTGGGGTAAGTGCAGGATCCCAGAATTTATAGCCACCTTTGCAAAGTGTCATCATCGAGAGCCTGGAACAAAGCTCCGATGCACCAGGGAATATGGGTGGGTCTCCCTTTGATAACACCTTTTGACCTGACGCCAGAGTAAATGAATCCATCCCAAAGTGGGGAACAGAGACTCGGATAAATCCCCGCAGAAAGAGGGGGGAAAGGATAATGGGGAGCGTCTCCTGCGTGGCGTGAGCAGGTTCAGCCCGTGATCCAGAGCAGGTTACCAGCTACATTGAATTCTGATGCTCTTCCAAGCAGAGGGCCGACGTGGCCACGTTTTGCTGTGATTCCACCACCAAATTGTCTCCTGTATCCCTTTCTTATGGGACGTGCTGGGTGTGTGGAGCAGGCACAACCTTCAGAGCCCTGGCAAAGCCCCATCCCACTTACTGGGGTCGGTTCCTGCACAGCCCCAGCGTGGCACCTGGTGCTGCCGCCCGGCACTTGCACCTCGTGCCGTGTCCCCTGTGTTAGCTGAGGCTGGGAACTGTGTGGAGCCAGCTCTCCTGGTTCTGGGTCAGAATGGCCTTGCCCCGGCTGACAGCCCTGAGCTGCCTCGGCTCTGCGCCCTGGATCATCCCAGCCTGGATAATCTGGCTGCAGAGAGCTGGGAGCTGGTGGAATTAGTGAACTTCTGGGACCAGGAAAGCACAAAGCTCATGGGAATGAGCTGGTGGTGCCCAGAGCATCTGGAGAGAGCCGTGGGGTGAAGTGAGGGGTGGTGGAGGTGACTAAGACCTGCCATTGCTTGCAGAAAAACCCCGAGATGGGAAACATGGTTTGTCCTTCCAGCCTCCACTCGGCACCTGAAGTAAACAATTGTGCTTTGTGTCGCAAAAGCTGCTTTTAATCTCTCTCAATCTCAGTCACGAGGCTCTGAGGTGAAAGGGTCTATAGAGACCAAACCGAGTCAGGCCCGTCCCCTCCGGCACCGTGAGATGCAGCTCTGGAGCAGCGAGGCTGTGTGAGGAGCAGGAACCTGCCCGGGGTGGCCTCGGGAAGGGGCTTAAACCCATCAGGCCCCATGGCTGGGGCAGGAGGCTCCAGAGGTCCACTGGGCACTGCCACCGGAGTGACGTTCAAGCCGGTTGTAGCTGATGCTTGGCCTTAAGGAGCCTCCTCACTCGTGCTGCTTTCAGTGATCTCTGCTGAGTCAAGTTAGCCGGGTGGTGTGGGTTGGAGACCTGGCCCTCGAGTCCCACCACACCGAGCTACCTGGCTGAGCTGCAGCTCTCGGGAGCTCAGTGATGCACCTCAGTGGTGTCCCTGCGCTAAGCCTGGGACTACCAGAGCGTCTTGGAGCTGTGTCGAGGTGCTGCTGGCGTGTGCCATCACCATCCTGCCTCTCCAGCCACCGAGGAAAACAAGTCCAGGAGGTGACACGGTCCAGAGGAGCTCTACTGCAGGGGGATTTTCAACCCAGGTGCAGCCCCAGAAATGATAGCATTTGGTGAAATGAGGTGGCACGTGGCAGGGGAAGCAAAGGCAGTTTCAACAAGGTTCTGGCAACAGCGAAGCCATGAGCGCCCACTGTGGTGTGCGGGGCCGTCGGAGGGGAGCAGAGTGGGATGTGAAAAGTGGCAAAAATGTTTTCAAGGCAGAGAAATTCCTTCATGTACCTGGTAGTGAGTGGTTACACTGGGATGGGCAATGGAAAGCGGGGAGAAGCTGTAGCGATGTTTCCCAAAAAGCAGCACAAACCATTATTTCACTGGAAAGCAGATAATGGTTAAGAAAACGGGGTAGGAAGTCATTAGAAAGGCTGAAAAGCTCTATGAGAAGCTGTGGTGTTGCTGTAGGAGCTGAACATCCCCGGGTGGGGACTCTGGTTGAAGTGCGGAGCGGGGGATCTGAGGCTGAGGAGTTCGAGAAGAATGGGAGATGGATCGAGTCGTGTCCTCATCTCCAACGAACGAATAAATCACGTGGCTCTGACCTTTTCTGGGTGTCATGGTACCATTTGCAGCCTGCGTATAGTGGCTCATCCTGACCTGCAAACTTAACTCTGCAGGAAGATTATTCTAAGTTTATAAGGCTCTTCACGGACACAGACGTTCTGAGCAGCCTCCCGGCGTGAGGAGCCGGGAAAGCACGCTGACATTTCTGGTTATTTTCTTCTCTTTTATCATTCGGGAGAATTTAATGCTGAAAGAAATGCAAAACCTATGGAACTTCAGAGCAGCAAAGAGTTTTAGTGCTGAAATGAATAAATCCCACTTTTTATTAAACATTGCCAGGTAGGATTTCTACAGAGGGGCTACATTCAGCTGTCCTTCTGAACCTGACCTCTTGGAAAGGAAGTGAGCTTCAGAGCATGTTCTGGGGTGATTTCCCTTAGAGTTTTCCTTGCCCTTCATCCTGTGGACTCATGGAAGTGTTTCCCTTGCTGTCGTTGTATAGAAGGTGGTAAACCAGCCAAGGAAGCCCCCGCTGCCTGCTGCAGGTCAGGCTGTGGGAGCTGCTGGGAACAGGCTGGGCTGGAGATGGTTCCCAGCTCCAGCGGGTTGGTTGGGGTGGCTCAGAGCAGCCCCAGAGCTGTGGATGGGGCTGAGACAGGCTTTACCCACCGCTTCGTATGCAGGCTTGCTTGTGACTCACACCCTTGGGCTGATGGCAGCAGCAGTGGTGGCCTGTTCAACCTGCACTAAAATGAGAACAAAATTCAGCTTAAGACTTGAGTCATGGGCTAAAGATGCAAAAGAATAAGGATGGGAGAGAAAAGCAGCTGGGTGATGTGCCCCGACCCAGCAACTCCCATCCCTCCAACTGGGAGGCCAGCTGGGAAGTTGGGGAGCCTGCTCCCAGCTCCAGACCTGCAGCGTTCCCTCCATGCTTACAGACAGTATATTCTGGCCCACCAGAACTAGGACTAGGAGCTTTTTAACATTAAAAAGTCAGAAAATTACCTTCTTCGGGGCATGAGGGTCTTGCCTCTGCACTCTGAAACGTTCAGTGAACTGGAAGAGAATGGGACCGGCGTTGTGGACATGCTTTGGTTCCACACTGACTTAGGTGACAGAAAAATGTCCTGCTGATTTAAAGAAACCCAACAGGCTGGATGAAACGTGCTGCTTAAAGCTGTTCTTGTAAAACCCTGTGGCCCTGACCGGTACAGCACGTGGGGAGGTGCAGAGCAGGGATGGGAAACCTGGTCCAGGAGGTCTGAGGGAGAAAGGAGAAAATCAACCATAAGCTTTGACTCAGTGAAAATAGGTTGTGACAGTGTGTGGGTCATACAGAAACAACTTGGAAATAGGAGCAGGGTGTGAAAATACCTCTGGTTTCAGTCAGTGGAGACCTCTACCTGTGGAGGCAGGTGGAGAGATATGGTGATGTGGTATGAATGGAACACCCATGTCCCACATGAATGGAGCACCCAGGTCCTGTGTGAATGGAGCACCCAGGTCCCGTGTGAATGGAGCACCCAGGTCCCATGCTAATTGAGTACCCAGGTCCCGTGTGAATGGAGCACCCAGGTCCCGTGTGAATGGAGCAGCCAGGTCCCATGTGAATGGAGCACCCAGGTCCCATGTGAATGGAGCATCCAGGTCCCATGTGAATGGAGCACCCAGGTCCCATGTGAACGGAGCACCCAGGTCCCTTGTGGACCCAGTGTCTCTCCTGGTTCGTTCATGGTCTCTTGTGGGGCAGGAGGAGGAGGAAGGCTGGGGAAGCCCTTGAAGGTCACTGTGCTCCTGAGCTGTGCAGGGTAATCTGACTTGCAGAGCAGCCTGTTGGTCAGTAGAATAACATGAAAGAGTTTATCTGTTTGTATTGGCATTCTCAAAAACACGGTGAGTAAAAAGCTTTTGGAGCCACGAGAGAGTTCATTTGAAGTAATGTTCATTTGAAATATTGGGGACAGACTTTTTGCAAAGGTGTGTAGTGATAGGAGAAAGGGTGATGGCTTCAATCTGGAAGAGGGGAGATTTGGACTAGAGATGGGAAAGAAGTTCTTCCCTCTGAGGGGGGTGAGACACCAGAACGGGTTGCCCAGGGAAGCTGGGGATGCTCCATCACTGGATGTGTTCAAGACCAGGTTGGATGGGGCTCTGAGCAACCTGGTCCAGTGGGAGGTGTCCCTGCCCACGGCAGGGGGGTTGGAACAAGATGAATTTTAAGGTCCCTTCAAACCCAAACCGTTCTGTGGTTCTATTGTAGATGCTCAACCTGCTCTTTACTTCTAGAAACAAGACCAGGGCAGGGAGGACCAGAGCGTACAGACTGGGATGCTTTGGTGAGCAGCCCTTCGGGCAGCACCGAGCAGCCTGGCGTGGAGGGAGCCTGTGCCAGAGCAGGGGGCAGAGGAACCCACCCAGGGCTCTTGGCTGGGGGCTGTATCTTAACCCCCAGGCCAGGCTGCTCCATCCCCAAGCCATGTCTACCGGGAGCAGGTCTGTACAGGAACCGTGTCCAAACCAGGCGCTGACTAATTCAGCTCAAAGCCCGGTGCGTGCAGGAGCTTGGTGCTGATGCCAGATGGGGTTTTGAAACGTGGCTACCTTGAAAAACATCTCGGCTTGTTGCTATGAGGTCCCTTATAAAACAACATTCACACAACAGTCTTTTTAAAGTGAAAATTGAGCTGCTGCTGCAGCAACCGGCGCATCCTGAAGTCACTGACAACTAACTGCCTTGTAAAGTAATCTCAAAGCCTATCTGGCTTGACAGTGCATCTTAATAGCTTACTAATAACACTTTAAGGTTTGGTGGAGCTCTGCCACAGCCCTGCTGGAGGTTCACAGTGGTTTGCTGTCCTCTCCTCCACACTGAGATCCCCTCAGTTTGCCACGCTGAAGCTCAGTCCCCCCACACTGGGCACCTCGAAGGGGGTTTTCCAAGCGCCCTGTGGTGGGGAGTCAGATGGAGTGGGTGGGGAGGGATCTCCTCAGCCTCTGATGAAGGAGCTGGACATGGTGCAGGGTTCAGGAGTGGTGGTGCCCTGGGGTCGTTAACCACTTAGAGCCATTTTGTCGTGGGTGACACGGGAGCTGCCAGGATTTCAAAGGGTTACAGTAATTGCTTGAATTCCACGAGCAAAATTCCAGCCCAGTAAACACATATTTTGCTAAGATGTGGGGTTTGTGCTTGTCAGGATGGGGAAGGGGTCATGTAATCCAGGAACCCAACACTGGATTAAATTATCGGGTGCTGCAGGATGGTAAATCTCAGGATTTTTCTCTCCTCTGTGTATGGGGGGGTTGCTGATCCAGACCAGCATCTCTGCCGAGCTGGAGGGTGGTTTTAATCTAAAATAAAATAGAACCAAAGCGCTCCGTGCACACCAGGGCTGTGGCCAAGGCCAGAGAAGGTTTCGAGTAGGATCTCGAGAGCTCTGTGGCAGGGGCAGATGTCTGCAGAGCCATGGAGAGGGGAGAGACCTCAAAGCAAAAGCAAACGGAAGCGAAGAGCTTTTTGCTGGTGAAATATTTGAATGGTCTGTTGTATTTGGTAGACGTTTGGGAAGAATATGTCAGTTTGTCCAAGCAGATGAAGAATCCTTGGTCTAAAAAGGGAACAAAATGCAGTGTAAGGTTGGGTTTTGTAGTTAAAAAGTCCTGACGTGCTGTGTGCTGGAGCGAGCCAACGAGAGCCAGGCTCTGCTCTCCGGCTCTGCTCTCCAGCCAGCCTGGCCTCCCGCTCCCCCGGGGTTAACTTAACGCCGTGTTAATAATTACTAGAATGTACTTTCAGGCAGGTTATTTGTTTTCCCTCCTCATGATGTGCAAGAGCGGGTAATGAAATTAATTTGCACTCTTTGTGCATTCGCAAAGCCGGCTTCGGCCACGTTGCCGCGATACCGCGCCGGGCGCCGGCGGCTCCCAGGGCCGGTGTTTGCACAGCCGGGGCAGCGGGTGCTGTTGTGGGCAAACAGAGCTCGAGGAGAGATGGGATCTACCCAGCCATGAGAAATGCTCTCTCCGGAGCCAGCACGGAGCGTCCAGGCTCTGAAACCCCTTTCCCAGAGTGTTTCACTCTGCTGATGCCCATCAGTTAAGCAGGTAAACAGCCAAATGAAACCCTGAAATTCCAATGTCGCTCCCACAGGTGGTGTTGCTCAGGGTGCAGCTGCTCGGGCAGCCAAGGAGCCCCAGCTGAATTCAAATGTCATCTCAGACCCTTGTCTTTAAGTAACGAGCCCCATCCTTCCAGCTCAAGCTTTGTGGGATGCACACCACGGTGTTTTCTGGGAGTGCTGGGTCCTCAGAGCTGGTTAGGAGCTGGTAAGGCTGCGCGGTGTGTGGGAAGCTCTGGGGAGGGGATGGGGGTTCACAGTGCAGAGGGTGGGAACAGCAGCTCTTGGTGTTTTCCATCTCCCTTGCCACTCTGTTTGGCTGGGGGTAAAACCAGTTTGCAGGGGTAGACCTGGCTGAGACATTTTCTATGCCTGAATTCATTGCACAAGTGAAAGACGAAGCCAGGAGCACGAAGCACCCAGCCTGTCCAAGCCCAGCACTCCCGTCCGGCTCTGGCAGGCTGGCTGCGGGCTGCTGTGGGGGCCCAGAGCACCTTCCACCCAGGGCTTCTCTTTTTCTACCCCACAACCCCCTGGGGTCAAAAAAAGCCTGACTTTGATCCCTTCCTTCTCCAGATCTCACTGCTGAGCGCTGCGTGGTCAGGTTGGGCTCCTCAGCCTGGGGGAGGCAGTGGAGCCAGGACGCAGCTGGGAGACAGACCTTGCTTTTTTTAAGGAAGATAAGGAGGCGGCAGAGAATCTGTCTTTTCTCTTCCCCACCTCCCCAACCTGCCACACGTATGTTTTGTCTGAACGTTGCCTTTTGGAAGCTGCTCGGGCTGGGGATGTTCCGTGGGACAGGGACATCTGCAGAGCCTCACGCTTCCCACCGCGGCACGTGTCTGGTCAGCTGCTGCAACGCGGCTCCAGACAGTCTTAACTTGGCTCGGTTTTCGGCGAGCGTTGAAGCAGTAGCTGCTTTATAACAAGTTGTCTTACAAGAGGCCTCCCATATGTGTAACTTAATGAGGCCCAAAGTCAGGAGGGGCTCTTGAGGGGTGGGGGCCCGTGTCCGTACGACAAGGATCTGTTAAAGCAAGCCCGTTTTTACAGCTTTCCATCACTCCCGCTCCGGTGACACGTTCAACAATAGCTTTGTGGAGAAAATTGAGTTTCTCCTGTACAAGAATATACTCGTTGGGGTAAGTGCATTCCTGTGTCTGTATGTACAATAGAGCACCTTCAGAAGCACGGCGATTGGAGAGGTGGGGATGGAGGAAGAAGAGAGGAGAGACGCAGATTTGTGGAGAATTAACCTTGATTTGGTTCTTGGCAAACCAGCAGCAGGGTCACGTTGTGCCCAAGCCTTTCCTGCCGTCCCCTGGCAGGGGATGGCCACTTTCTTCTGACGTGTTCTCACCCGGGGGCCTTGGCAGCATCTGAGGCAGGCGTGAGCCTCCTGCCATCAGCACGGCCACAGGCAGGGACCCCGCTGGCACCCGCGGCACCGCTCGCTGGACGGGGAATGGGAAAACGGGGTGGGGAATTTGGCTTCTGAAAGAAGATGAGTAGAAGTGACAAAGGTAACGGGCAACGCGCTTCTCCGTGCGCACCCGGCAGCCAGAGGCGGAGGGCACCTGGTTTGCTCGGAGAACTCTCGCTCCGGTTGTCAGTGCGTTGGCCGCGGCACACGGAGCTCCGTGGAAGCCCCGGCACGGGTGGTTTTTTCCTGTTGCACAGCTGGTTACATGGCAGCCTGGCCGTGGTCTGGTGTCAGCAGGAGGCTCGAGGGTGGACTTGGTGATCTGAGGTTGGACTCGATGATCTTGAAGATCTTTTCCAAACTGAGCAATTTTGCGATTCTCTGATTCCAGCGCCGCATGAAACAACCTGAGAAATCCACTGTTCTGATCAGTGTGCCAGGGCTTGGGATCCCTGGCCTCTTTGCAAGTAGCATGAAAAGCTTGGTGATGGTTTTTCTGGAAGGATTAGTGATTCAGAACTGTGTGGAGCCAGCTCTGGGAGCCTCACTTGTGGCTGCCCTGCAGCCCCCAGATCTGCACAGCAGAGCCTCAGCTCCCCCTTCCCACCTCCGAAACCCACAGAAGCCTTTCCCCCTCCTTAGCCCGGTCGTTGCCCAGCCCTGGCTTTGTGCCGTGCTTGCTCCGTGGTGTGTTCATGAGAAAGGCTTCCCTGGCAGAAAACTGAAACTTCATATGGCTGAGACTTCCCCACCCCACCCTGGTTCCTCTCCCAGACTTCCCAGTTTCCTGCGAGTTTAATCTTTTCCATATCTTGAGGGAGAACGTCACGTGAGTTTGGTGTTTTGCTGAGAATAGGACGGGTTTGCAGCTTTGCCACGTGGTCCTGTGGTGGTGATGGATGTGGCTGCTGCACCTCGTGGTTGACAGTGACACCGGCCAGTGCTGAAGGTGGGAGCTCTGGCTGATCTGCAGAGAGGGAAACGCCTTCAGGGCAGAAGCTGGTTTAGGCACTGTGGATATTCTGGGGATTTTTATCTCCTGCCAGGCTTTGGGGGTTGAGGAGGGTGGTTCCAAAGGTTCCAAAGCCTGGTGTCAGAAGTCCCCCCCCTGAAGCCCATGTTGTTGGAGAGAGCCTCCAGGTCTCCTGCTCCAGGGCAGGTTCTCACCAGCGCTAGGTTGGGGGGTATCATCCTTCCTGGGTACTTCCAGTACTGGGGGGCAAATGAAACTTGGAGGGATGTATTAAATAGCAGGTTTGGGAGGCTAATGTGGCCTCACTTGTGATGTGAGCCCTGTATAACTGAAGTCTTCTGCTCAGTCTGGAAAATCAGAGCATCCAGGCTTCAATTCCCTTCTCTGCTGGAATGGTTCTTCAAGCTTCTGGGTGCTTCTGGTTCTGTGCATTTTTTAATGTCCATCTCTATTCAGTTCTTGCCCTTCTCATTTAAGAGCTGCCAGCAACACAGCAAACAAATACCAGCTCTGCTGTGAAGCGTTTTGGAAGTGGCTAAAACATCAGCCTTGAACCCGCTGGCCTCAGCTGGGAAAGAGGCTGAGGCAGGCGGCCAGAACAGAACCCTGGGGTTCACAGACCACAGAGGGGAGTAAATCACTGAATTTCTCCGTTCGCTTTGTCCCCAAAGCCCTGACGCCTTCAGGGCCCCTGCCTGGAAAGTGGTGATGTGTGAGGTTTGCTCTCTCGCCTCGTCCTTGCTCCTGAATTCACCCAAATATTCCCACGCTTGGAGGGAGCTTCGCGTGCGTGCGGTGGGCACGAGGGCGCCGGGACGGGGAGAGAGGGAAACCGGGAGGAATTGCGCAATGGGGAGGAAGGGAAATGTTTTGCTGAGATTACCGTGGCCTTTTCCTGCTCGCAGCTGGGAGATGATGTTACTCAGCTTGTTGCGACATCGTGTCCTGAACATGAGCACGAGTTTAAACACAGACATCCCGAAGGATTTGCTGGGATCCGCCAAGGCTCAAGCAGGGCTTGCGCTAGGGTGTAGCTGGTGCCCACAGAGCTGCCAGCTGAGGGGCTCCTCCTCCACCTGAAGGATTCTTTTGCGATGGCACCTTTTGCAAAATATTTCTGATTTCTTTCTTACATAATTAACGTGCTCGGTCCTCGTCGCCTCTCGGGTTTAAGGGCTTAAGTCTTTGTTGTAAAAAAATGGTTTTTGTTACATATTGAAGCCTGTAGTGTGGAAAATTGGACCAGGGTGGGAGCAAAATCTGTGTTTGGGGCTTTACTGTGGTGTGAATACGCGTTACATACACAGGTGTGTGTTGGTCGGTGCATGTGTGTGCGTTTACATGTGTGTATGCAGAGATACACGTGAGGAACACGCAGTGTTGATTTAATCAAAGCAGCCCAAACTCCCAGGACCGGGTGAAATCTGCTGCTCTGCAGCCCAGTCGGATACTCAGCTGAACAAGGCACGGAGTTGTTGGTGATTTGGCCGCGTAACGGAGACGCCCGCGCTAATTCAGACGGCGTTCTGCTTTCTGTCACCTTCCCGAGCCTCCCCTCCCCATGGCTCAGCAGCAGCAGCAGATGGGGCTCGCAGGAGCTGACACGAGCTTTCCATAGGAGCGATGTTTGCCCCACAGCCTCCCCTGGGGCACGTCGCTGGTGCCAGGGATGGGAAGATGGAAGGCGGGCAGGTGGGGAGCACAGGGGAGCCTCAGCGCGGCCGAGGACGGTGCCAGCAGACCCTGCCAGCCTCAGTCCCCGGGCTGCCACCGGGACGGTGGGGTAGGTGACGCAGCTCGCGGCCGGGGCACTGTCGGCCGCTGCTGCTTCATCTGTTGCCCTTTGGTTCGCCGTGATTTAGTCGGCATCGAGTCAAGGACGACGATGGTCGGGAATTGTCTGCTCTAACATGTTTTTCCATCTTGAAAATCAGGTCCAGCTCGTTTTTGAGGCTTGGCTGGTGCTCGTGAACCCCTCAAGCTGCACTTCAGCAGAGCAAACCACAGTCAGCCGCAGCTGCAGCTCCCTGCCAGGAATGGGGGGGCCAGAGCCCCGCTCCCCAAACCATCCTGGGAATGGAGCGGATGATGCAGAATTGTGGTGTTTGTTCAGTTTTACCGGAATCGAGCAGCCCTGGGGAATCCCCGTCTTTCCCCGCTGGTGCGACCTCCAGGACAGGCTCTGAGCACACTGCATGAGCTTTGCGTGCCGTGGAGACTCGCTCCACTCGTGTCACAGCGAGCTGAGGGAGAGGCTTTGCACTCCTCGTGCCTCTCAGCTCACGGGGGTCTCGTTTCTTCCCCATTCTTTGTGTTCAGGAAAGTTGGGGCTGCGTTTTTTCCTCTTAAATGCACGTGGTCTGCAGTACACCGCAGAGCCTGCTGAGGGTTAGCGTTGCCGCTCGCTCTGGAGGTGCCCAGTGTTGCTCTGTATCCACCTCTGGCATGTCCTATGGGGAATATTTTTCCCCTCGGTGTGCAGCAGCAGCGGGAATGCCCGAGTGGAGTCCATCGCTGGTTTCAGGAGGTTGATGACAGTGCTGGGAGATGTGGCTACAGCTCTTCCTTGGCTGAAGCCTGATGGGTTTGTGCGTGAAGCAGCGAGCAGACGGGCAAAACGCGGAGTCCTCCCTCTCCCTGGAAGGTTTTGATCCGAGCCGGTGATCCGGAGCCATCCCTCAGCCGTACCGAGAGGACGACGGTGTCGCGATTGGCTCTTCCCCTGCGACGGCCGGTGGTGCGGTGGGGCTGTGTGCGGCCCTGGCCTTCCAGCAGCGCACCGCCCGCCCCAAAGGTTTCCTCACGGCAGCTGATCCCGCTCCCAGACCGCAGCTCAGAGAGCTGACTGAAACAACAGTTTTGTAACCTTGGCCAGAACCCAGATAATCAGCAGCATCCAGAAATGGAGCAACATCAAGAGGCAGCTGCATAGAGATAATTGAGGGAAGGGTTTGTGGGAAAAACTGCTCCCGGAGAAACCACACAGGCAGAGCAGTTGCTTGTGGTCACAGGGTACTGTCGGGGCTCGCTCGGATTTGGGCCCTACAGTATCCCGAGAACGGTCCCAGCTGGAATGTTCTGAGTCACAGGGTAGCTGGGCAGAAATTTCCAAATATAATCTTGTTAACCAGTAACAGTGCAACAGGGAAACTTGAAGTTGTCATCAGTTGAGACCATTGCCCCGTCTTCTGGCACTGGGGCAGGAAATGACAGGCGCAGGTTACCCGTGTCAGGGTTGTGGTTGAAATTCAGCCCGTTAGCGGGATGGTTTCGTGTAGCGAGTCATCGCTGGAGAACCGTTGAGGGCTTGGATCTTTACGGTACCTGGTAACGGCTTGAGCATCATCTCGGCCACGGCCCTTGGAGATGTGGGTGCACAAACCGCTCGGCGGGCCGAGCTGCTCCCTCACAGTCCTGACAAACACCCGGACGGGGCACCCATCTCACGGACGACTGAACTACTGCTTGCTCTGATTCCTGTTACTGAGGCCGCTTGGCTGGTGTGTGTTTGAGGAAGCAAAGAGGCCACCCCCGAGCCCTGTGCAAACGCATCCAGATGTGAGTGGTTCGAGGTGTATCAGGAGGTCAGGAAACACTGTGGGTTAAAGTGAAACAAATATTTGAGAAAGGCGGAAGAAGAGGACGGTTGTTGTGGGGACCTGGTGCTGATTTTGAGAGCAGGAAAGGAGGAGCCATGCAAAGGGGTGAATGAAGATGTTTCTTCTTTAAGAACTCCTGGTAAGGAGCAACATCATCCCCCTTCAGAAAAAGAGAGCACAGAGAGCGAGTTCCACCAGGGAGGAAGGAGTGGGGAGCTGCGAGGGAGGGCAGGAGGGTGCTGTGAAGCCAGAGTAGCCCAGATGTGACAGAGAACAGCGGGCCTTCTGCCAGCTGCGCCCTGAGCAGGGACACGCCGGCATCTCTCGGTTCCCCCGCCGCGGGGAAGGGCTGTAAGAATTCGCACCTCGTGCAGCACTATCTCATTAATAACTAACCTCGGTGACTGCCCGCGGGGAGGCTGCGCGGTGAAAGGCACCTGTGTTTGCACTGCCCGCTCCTCGGCCTCCTGCTGCTCCTCCGCTTATGTACCCATGGTGGAAAACGATGGACTTTACTCCTCCGGGGCCGAGCCGGAGCACAAAAGAACAATTGTCCCTTGTTCCAACGTCCCGCCAGTGCTGCCAGTGCTCACGGCTAGTTTTAGGTACCAGTCATGACTTGCATGGGCCACACAGTGGTCAAGAGCAGGTCTTTGGTGCCAGGAGGGTGTCGGTGAAGCAGCACCCAACGGGACACATGTGGGGCGGTGCAGGGTTGGAGGTGTCACGGGGGCTTTGCAGCCCGTGGGCGTCACACGCACACCCCAGACGCAGCCGGTGCCGCACAGCTCCTGGGTGCTTTTGGCCGGGGTGGCAGACGTCTCGGTGAAGGTATCGGCAGGGTGATGGAGAAGGGCATGTTCAGCATGTTCAGAGACCTCTACTTCTCTTTTTTTCTCCCAACGCTTTCCAGCGCTGGGGGCGAGGGATCAAATGTTGGACGGGATCTGCGTGAGTTGTTACTTCAAAGCAATTTTCAGAGATCCAAGGACACCTGTTTTTCTGGGACAGAGCCTGCAGAAGGAGCCTGAGGTTTTAAAATTTCCATGTTTCGATGGGGCTTGTTCATATTCCAACCTTTTCAGACCAAACAAAATGTGTTGGATTTGTGCAAATAACGTCTGCGCCTCTAATTGGAGTTGGTTATTTTTTTTATATCGGGTAAGAGCCTCCAGCCAGCTTTCTTCTTATTGTCTGGCAGTTAAAGAAGTCTGCACAATCTTTTTCACTCGGAGCTGGCAGGGTACGGGCAGGCTCCAGTGCACAGATCTTGGGCATGAGCTAATTTGTTGTGGCTTCAAGTTGGAGATGGCAGGAGGCCGGCCGGTCTGCTCACAGCAGGGCAGGAGGCTGTGAGGTGCTGGTGCAGGGGGCTGTGGGAGGGCAGGGCAGGGAGGATGGGATGGGATGGGATGGGATGGGATGGGACAGGACAGACAGCCCATGGTGCAGGCAGAGCTGGGAAAGCTCTCGCTGCACCTTGGGTAGACACCTGAAAGCATTCGAGGACTTGAGTGTTGTTTGTGGTTTTTTTTCCGTCACACGTACGGACGTTGCTTGCTGTGTCCAGGGGGGGTTAAACTGCACCCGCTTGGCTGGGTTTGTAATCGAGGTGTCTCTTCTCCAGTCAAGCACCCTGGTGATGTGGGCTGGATGGGGCTGGGAGCGGGCTCCGGCCACGTGTCCATCTTTCCCTGTTTGCCCATTGCCTTCACCAGCAGCCTGGTCCTGGCTAATGGGTGCAATTGGTCCCGTGCTGCCTCCCAGCCAGCCCAGTAGGACTGAGTGTCCTCCTCCTCCTGCTCCTTCTCGTCCTCCAGCCCAGCAGGGCTGAGTGTCCTCCTTCTCCTCCTCCTCCTCCTGCAGCTCAGAGGGACAGATGACCTCCTCCCTTCCTTCCCATTCCATCCCTTTTGGGACCATTGCCTTTTGAGGTCCTCCACAGAAGCGTTTGGTCTCAGTGTGTGGCTTGGGCTTGATGTGCCCTGGGACAAATAAAACCCATTTTCAACTGGTTCCTCGCCCCAGCAAGGGGAGAAGGGAGGAGAGGATGGTGTGGGTATGTGTGTGGCGGGGGTGGCTCTGCCGAGCCCTGCCATCCTCAGCCGACCTCGCTCAGCACGGCTCCAGCCCCTCTCCTGGTCGTGCTCCCCACAGCCCTGTTTCGAGTGCTGGGGGGCTCCCTGACCCCCCATCTGCCAGCCTCTGCCGTCGGGGGAGGCAGAGACCAGGAGGACCCCCAGCCCAGGGCCACAGGGCTGCCCTTCTCCCCACCCACCACCCAGGGTGGCCGGACTGGGTGTCGCAGCCGCTTCTCCAGCTTTCTCCCCACAGGCAAAGCGGTGGGTGGGACGGGACGGTCCAGGCACCGCAATCGCCGTGGCCAGAGCCGGCCATCCCGAACCGGCAGCGGCTGCTGCCTCCAGGCTGCCCAGGTCCCAGGGCAGAGTGACTCCCCCTTTCCATCGCCGCTGGGAGCCGGACCTCGCCGGGGTGCTGCCGGCCGGGCCGAGGGGCTGGCGAGCACCGCGAAGGCGACGCGGGCAGCCGGGGCTGGCTGCTGGCCAGAGGTAAACAGCTCCTTTGTTTGCCTGGAGAAGTGCGAGGGATCATATTGTGTTGAGCTCGCTCGGTCTCCCACTTAGGATTGTGCGGCAGAGGCGTAATCATGCAGTTCAAGGAGCTTAGTTAATTGTTTACAAAATAGGAAGGGTGACGATCATCTCCTGGTTGAGAGGTGAGCTCGAGAGGGGTGTTGTGGAAAGGGGGTGGCTCACCCAGGTCCCAGATTAGCAGGGGTCGAAGCCAAACTGGAATTCCACAGCCGAAAATTCGCAACTTGGAAACGCTCGCCCGTGGCTCCCGTGGGCTGGGGGTGGACAGCACCTCCGAACCAGGAGTTTGTCCCTCCCCTCCGACTCTTATTAAACGTGCTTCAAAATGAAACGAAGGCTGCGAGAGCGTTGTTGGTAATTGTTGTGCAAATGTAATACTCCCTGCAAGCTGTTAACCAGGCCAGCGCTCTGTTTACATGGAGAGGCAGCCAGCTTTCCAAGTGTAATGAGTCAGCGCGATGAACAGAAGGGGTGCAGAATTAATCTGGCATCCGTCTGGCCTTTTCTCAGTTAAACAGGTTTTCGAAGCTCTACGTGAATAGGTACCTACCCTGGTTACAAACGAGCCACAAAGACATTGAGAGCAGATAGAATTTTTTTCATTTTTCTCCCCCCAGAATAAATTGATAGTGCACGGGACACAAAGTGGTTTCAGCGAGGCGCCGGGAACGACGTGGTTTTAATTACCGGCTGCTCGTGGCGGGGAGCAGAGCGTGCCCCGGTCCCTGTGCTCATGACCAGCATAACCGAAGCCGCTCGGGTTTAATATCCTTTGCAAAGTGCAGATAAATTTCCATTGCCCGGCACGTCCTCTGCATTTCCACCTCTGAGATGGGTGGGGAATACAGGAGTGAGTCTGTTCAGGTGCCGAACGCCACGTCCTCCGCGCTGACCCGGCTCAGCCTCCCCCTGGTGCATGCTCGCTTCTACTCTACCAGCACCTTAATGAGCACCAGGAGGTGAAACCGAGGCGTGGGGGAAATCCTTAAACTTCACAAATGAGTTGATGATGGCTGACAGGGTGGGGTTCTGGAGGCTGTAAATGACTGGAGCTGCTTCTGGAGGAAGGGACCGCAGCGGCTGGGGCCCCGTCGATGTGCAGCCTCGAGGGGACACCTTGGGCTCCAGAGCAGAGCCTCGGGTGGAGCATCACCAGTGCCAGGAGAGCACCAGTGCCAGGAGAGCCCCAGTTCTGGGAGACGGGATGTGAGCCTCTGCCCAGGGGGGTGGGAGCCCCAAGGCCAGAGCCATTTGCTCTTGGCTTTAGGTTTGTGAGCTCCAGCCTCTCTCTGCCGGCGCCGAGCGTGGCCTGGAACAGCTCAGCTGCCTTTTTAAGGTGCTGTTTTCAGTCAGCCCTTGTGGTGCTTGAACTTTGGCACTTGGCGCTGGGCTGCAGGCCCTTCACGTGACGAAGAGCAGAAATGTAGTGGTGGAGGATTTCTGCCGCCTTTCCCTCCCTCTAACAGAAGGTTTTCTTTTTCCTTTTTCTCTTTATGGGTGTGCTGGGTTGGGATATTGAATTTTCTGTGCTTTCCCCCTTGGTTGTGCTTCTGAAGAGGGCTGATCATCCTGCTTCTGTCTTTGCCAGCTCAGGTCCTTTCCTGTTCTTGCATCCAGAAGGAAAGGGCTTAAGGCTCCTGGCTGCAGGTCCCAAAACTCAGCACTGCATTGAGCAGGAGGACACAAAGATGCTTCAGTCCCTGAAGCATCTCCTAAACAGGATTCACCATCCTCCCGTAGCCTGGGCGAAGGAGCCAGGGCAGAGGATTAGCTGCCTTGGAAAGCACAAGCTCCTGCTGAAAGTGCCAGCTCCGGGATGTCTTAGAGCTGTCTGTGGCCAGGGCTTTGGTCTGGGAATTGGTGCTGCTGCAGGGCCGGGCAGGGGCCTGAGAATCACCTTTAAAAAAAAAATAAATACCACAAACCAACCCAAAGGGCCCTCAAGCCTCTGAAGCGTAAATGAAATATTTAAATGATGAAAGGATTTCCAGGGAACCTCTGAAATACAAAGCTGATGAGAGCACAGTGCTAACCTTCTTCCAGCCTTCACCCCCTCATCCTGCCCCGGGACGCGGCACCTGGCGAGATGCTGCTGCCCAGGGTGGGATTCGGGGTCTGTGCCGCTCCGTCCCCCGCTCCCGAGCAGGCTGGAGGCTTTGGCTTCTCTCCTCTCCTCTGTTTTCTTTCTCTCTCCCCGCCTACAGAATTCCCATCTTGTGATGGAGCGCTGCATGACTTTGTTCCTGGACGATTTCCTGCAATTGTAGCTCTGCAGAAACCCGGCCGCTGTTGGAAGAAGTTAATGGGTGCAATGTGTAGCTTTGTCAGGTGGCAATTAGCTGGGGAGAGAGTTTCCAAATGGTGCCTGTTTGTGCCATTTCAGCCCAAGTACAACGAGCCCTTTGCCATAGGGATTGATGTGGGTCACTTCTCGGAGATATCCTGTTGCACGGCTGGGTTTTAGCCTCTGGTCTCGGGAGAGGAGATATTTTTGTTCAGCTAAAAAAGGCCTCAGCTTCAGCCGGCGTTTCTCATCCCGGCTGCAGCTCGTGCTTCACCGTATTTCAGATGTCAGTTGTCTTTTCAGTAACGAGGTAACACATGGCAGGAGCAGGGAGCGCTTTGTTACTCTCCAAATGGTGTTACCTCGGCCGAGGAGCGGCTGCGGAGCCCCGTGGCAAACCCCTACACCCTCCCCACCATGAATCCTCTGGCCCCTTGGTGCTTTCTGGCCCCGTCTCCTAAGGGCAAGGTGTTCAAAGAGTGTGTTTTAAAAGCAGGGTTTGTCATTTGGTTGTGTGTGTGTGTGCTGGCCCTGCGAGCGTCTGGGAATTCAGCATGACAAACTGGGGCAGCTGGGAGGAACCTGCCCCAGACACGTGCCCGGGGGGTCCATCCCCATGTCCCTGCACTCCAGACAGAGCTGTAGCTGCGAGAAGCTTTATGTGGGCTTGGAATGATGCTGTAGATGAGGAGCAGGAGGGATGATGTTTGGGCACGATCCATTTTAGGCTATCCCTTGCACATGGAACAAGTCGTGTCTCAGCTGCAGGTCCCAGCTTGCTTCCCGTGCGGGAGGTGGCAGAAGCCGGCAGTGGTTTTGGCCGCTCTGGGCTGCAGCGCGCGGCGTTCGGAGTGGCTCTGCCATCCCGGTGTGTCCATGGAAGAGTTCAGGAGGGGATTATCCCCATGGGAAGTGTTTCACCTTCTCCCCCCTCCGCCAGTGGAAAGGTCCTTTTGAGATGTCTGACTTCTCTCTTCCTCTCTCCACACAGACGGTTGATGATGAGGCGATGGCAGCATAAATGAAGATCAAGTAAGGAAGGCAGAACGATGCCCAAGGGTGGGTGTTCTAAAACACCACAGCCAGAAGATTTCTCTCTCAGCAACGACATGGTGGAGAAACAAACGGGGAAAAAGGTACCGTGTTTGGGTCACTTGCCTTCCTCTAGAGATGCTGCCCTGTGTGCCTCGTGCCCTCAAGCCTGAGCGGTGGGGGGGGTGTTTTGGGAGACACTCGCCTGTACTGTGCATTTTTAAGCCTTTCTGCAGTAAGCTGGGGAAGGATCAAGAAATGCAGTGATCATGCAAGTGCGTGCTGTGAGAGGGAGGAGCTTCTCCTCCTCCTCCTCCTCCTCCTCGGTTGTGAATGCTGCCTCCCTGTCAGGCTTGGCTCCTCTTCCTTCACCCAGAAGTCTGGGCTCTAAGCGTGGCCTGACCAGGACTCGGCGTGTGAGCTGCTCTTCATCTGGGGGCTTGTTTGAGCTGTTCAGATTTTGAGGTTACTGAGGTGAAATAGGAGTTTAAGGATTCTTCTCCCCTCCATTCCCAGACTCTCCTGTTGCTCCACACATAAGCTCTGCCTCCTCTCATTCCTTTTTTTTCATCCCTCTTGGTATCAGTAGTATTGCAGTAAATAGTTGTGTAGAAAGGTGTTTAAATGAAAAATAAACTCTACACTAGCTGTATTCTGCTGAGGAAACAAATGTCATCTGCTTGCCTTTCATCTCCTTGCTCCAGTTTCTTAGCTTCCACCCAGCAGTTTCTGCCAGGCCTCAGGAGCTGGAGCTGAGCACCAGTGACGCTGTCGCTTGCTCTGTCCCCTCCCCTGCAATCCCACCCCTGTCAATGGTAGGAACTCCTCTCATGACTGAGGTCATGTTACTGATGACAGGAGGGAAATGACAAATCACCAGTGGGAAAATCACACAATCCCAGACTGGTTTGGGTGGGAAGGGACCTGTCAAGCTCATCTGGTCCAACCCCCTGCAGGGAGCAGGGCCATCTGCAACCAGAGCAGGGTGCTCAGAGCCCCGGCCA
>JANHGN010004591.1:0-16048 GCA_024605025.1 Megaceryle maxima
CTCCAGTCTGATTCAGGTTTATATGGAATTGATTAGTTTGGGAGAAGGGAGAGAAATGCATTGTGTTCATTGCACATGGTAATCTCTCTCGATGTTTTCAGATATTTAGCCAGGCCTTTTGAGGCAATTCTTTAAAGGTAATGTTTTCAACTAACTAAACATTTTGGCTGAATGAGAGAATAATCATGAAGTGCATGCCCCTGCAATAATGCTACTAACTCTCTGAGATATAGAAGGCTTAATGAGTGAGAATTTAGTTTGATTTCCTCTTGTTTTCCTTTCAGTGTTGAATAACCCCTTGGCTAACTCAATGTAATCACAGGAATTTGAGGTTTAAGGAATCTGACAGGTATGTTGAAGGCCAAATTGTCTTCTTCCCAATCATTTAATCAACTGATAGAGAATATAAAAGCCAAACAGTGCTCATATTAAAGCATGCATGGACTACTTCTGTCTACATTTCAAAAGGAAGAATATGGTTTAGCTCTGTACAGAAGGGTGCATGCGATATAACACAGCACTGTGCCAGGACTTTCTCTGTATATAGGGCTTTACACAGAGAGAGTAATCTTTCATAATTTGTTAGTATATGCCAGGGTTAATCACAGTTGAATGGATTAGTTGTCTGGAATCACCTAATGGGCTGTCAGTCTAGGCTGAAGAGGGTTTCTCATCCTTTCTTCTGACCTCCTCAACCTCATTTCTATTCTTTCCCTTATGGTGACACCAACGTGATTGTGATAGCCTCATGTATTGCAGGGTTAATCAGATTCAGACTCCAAGTGTATCAAAAGAGGATGTGTAATAAATACAAGGATAGAACCAGGGAGAGGGTTGGCATTGTTATAGTAGCGTTGGATTATAATTGTAGATTCAAGGTATTATTTAAATCTGAATTCAACAAAAATGTTTTACTAGACTTCACAGGGAATAGCCTGATTTTTTTCTTATTTAAGGGCTTTTAATTTTCTTGGTTTGGGGTTTTGGGGATTTTTTAAAATTCTGCATAACTAATGGGTGCAGATTATCTGCAGAAGTTTTTTTTTTTTTTTAAGATATACAGCCTGTAATTAATTTTAAGTTCTGCCTAGTAATGGTGAAGGTGAATATTAATTCATCAAATTTTGATAGGAACCATGTGAAATCTCATCTGAATCTTCAGAGATATGAGGAAGTTGAAGGCTTTCAGTCACATTTCCTGTGATCAAGCAGCAAGTTGTAGAGGAAACTAAATTAAAAAAAAAAAAAAAAAGGAAGATGGTGGCATCTAAAAAATAAATTTTTTTTCTTCTTTTTTTAGTGATCTAATGTGCAGTCAGCACTAAATTACTTCATTCTGGTTTTTAGTTTCCCCCTCTGTAAAGCTTCAAACAAGTCTTCCTAAAGACCACTTAATGTATGTGTGTTTGTGTGTAAAGATTTATTGGTTTATATATAAAAAGCTCTTTGAAGCATTTTCACTGCATAGATACTATGCAGGTTTTTGTTTGTTTGTTTTGATTTTGTAAAGAACATGATTGCCTTTGCAGCTATGTACCACCCTTTTCTGTATAATGGAGAAGCAGTATGTGCTTTAATTTTTTACATCCTCTAACAGCAGAAAATTGTTTCACTAAGTGCCACTTGTTCAGTAACAAAATTAAAGCTGAAGATGATGAATCATATATGAGGGCAGAGATCAAGGAGCTGTTTATTTTACAAATGTCACTAATAGACATATTTTTTCTTTAAGTCAAGGAAATATTTGACTAATATGAATGTAAGCATCAGTATAATAAAAGGGCATCTGTACTTTTTAAGGCTTTGTGTATATAATTATTTTCACATTAAATTTCATCACTGTTTCATTCATTACTTCTGCACTAAAGTATTTCTTAAGTGTCAGTGGTTTGCAACTGTAATTGTCAAGTGTATGATTCATAAATGTGAGTTATTTTAAAGACAAAAAGTTAAAAAGAATGGTCAAGGAACTGCTTATCTGTGGTTCAGAAAAACTTGGTAGGACTGTTTTAAATTACACATCAAAGTTTATAACCTAAGCAAAAGACTGCAAGCTAAATTTGGAAAGGCATCAAAAAACCCACTAAGCACTATCAGTTTTATATATTTAATTTACAGAATATTTAATATAAATATTTCTATGCAAATTCACATATACATTATGAGGAAATTCTGCAAGAACTGCATTAATAATGACTCTAAATGTCCATGTTTATGTATTTGTAGTCCATGCCTGTCTTGGTTGATGTAGCACTGTGAGTCAAGGTAATGGCTACTGAATCATCTGCTTTGGAAATCATTCTGGCCACGTCAGCATTCCTCATAGTGTATGGATATGTTGTATGTTAGGCTTAGATACATATTACGCCTGAGGAAGGTGGAAGAAAGAGGAATTGGTATTCTTTAAATTTCACTTCTTGTTTAGGCTTGCAACTTCAGTGGACATTTATCTTACAATTTAACGATGTATTTGGCTTATATTTTCCTAAACTTTTTCTACATTAGTGCAGCTAGGAATTAATTTCTAAATATATGAAATGGCCAAAATTCTCTGAACATTTTAGAGAAAGTTCATTATTTTGTTCTTTATAAAAGGGCATAGTAGACACCTGTTTAATACCATTCACTGTGTCTATAGTAACAGAAAGATCTCTGAAATATTCCCCTTGTAGCAAGGTGCTTCTCCTGGATGCACTTTGTCTAAGTACACACAGTGATTGTGACTCAACTGTGGAGCAGATGTTTTTCATTAAGATCCCATTCAGCTGATTGGTCACTCAGTTGTCCACTGCAGTGGTTTTCCTTGGAATGCATTATAGACCTCAGAGTTATTCTAAGATGTGTCCTTCCTTCCGTGGAGTATAATTATTAATACCCCCTTCCTGGGGTATTAATATCTGTGTGCATCTCCAATGAACAGATACTATTTGTAATGAGCCACAAGAGTAACTGAACTCATAAATAAGAGATGGCACATGGACTCTGATTTGTAAAAAACCCTGACATTATTAAAGAATGATATATTAAAACAAAATATCAAGCACAATCTCTGAACTTTTATGCTTATCACTTTGAGAAAGAAATGTTAAAATACAAATATTGCAGAAAAATCAGAGCTGATGACAAATTTTTGTGTGATGGTTTGGTAGTAACATAGTTTACCTGTAAACTTAAAACCAGGAAAAAAAGTACTTTGGAGTTTTTCTCTACCCAGGTCCTTCTGGCTTAAAGTGGGGTAAAAAATGGCTAAGGCAATAAAGTTGCTTATAAGGAAACACATTTTTTTTCTTGGTAAACCTCGCTTTCTGCTACCCTAGGATGAGACCAGCCTTACCACTGCTTTGTCCAGGCATAATTTCAGAATGTTACCAGCAGAAAAGCTGTAGTTTTGAGGAAGGAAATAAATGATGTCTTGTTTCCAAGCAGATGTCAATAATAAAAGAAAATCTATGAGGCAGAGGCAAGAAGGTGTTACTGAGCTCAAAGTCTTTTGCTAGAGCTACATTTCAGATGGCCATCAGAGCCTACCCTGAAAGTCTGTGAGGTCTGTAGGTCTGTAGAAGTGATTCACCACAACACTAGCCTCTGCTGAATTTTCAGTTAATTGAAAGTGAAGACCTCTGTTAAAATAATAAATAAATATATATTAAAAACTCAACCAAACAAACAAACAAAAAAACCAAACCAAACCAAACCACCAACAACAAAACAAACAAAACAAAACAAAAAGAAACAAACAAAAAAAACACACAAAAAAAACCCCAAAACAAAACAAAACAAAAAAACCCCAACCAAACAAACAAGAACAAAAAACACAAACCCAAACCAACCAACCAAACAAAAAGTAGTGAGGAAGATTCAGCAACTCAGGAAAACAGAATAGAATGAAAAGGAAGGCAAAAGGGAATCTGTTATACTACTCAGGCAGCTGAACAAGCTGCTGAACTGTGGCCTAATGATGGTACACATCAGAAACCTGCCACACACATTTCCTGGTTTGTATTGTTTCATGAATCCCAAAGCAGCTGCTGTGCCACGGCATCAGGAAAAGCCTCACCCAAATAATTGTTTTGGACATTATGACAATTAATATTAATGATGTAAAATTAGAACTTTTCATGCCAGGGTGATTAATCTGTCACATGAACTTTACCATGGCTAGGAATTTATACTGATCTTTGGCTTCCAACTTACAGCTTAAACCTTTCAGATTCCAGACAAAACTTTGCATTATATTTATTTATTGCTATATTATGTATATGTAATGTAAGATATTGCAACATAAAATATTGAAACATATTGTAACATAAAATATTATTATATAATGTAATAGGACAAATAAAATCAAGGACAGTCTGAATTTATATCATCTAAAGGGATATCATGATAGAAACACAAAAAGCAAACAGAAAGGTAATTTAGTTTCTTAGACAGGAGACTTTCAAAGAAAATTAAGCATTCTCCCTGAAAATCCAGTGTCATTAGAGATTCTTAAAACATTTTAGTACCTTTTGTTTTGATATAATTATGCAGAAATTTCATTAAAATTTAAGGATTAAAGTTGGTAGACATTCTCCTGAAAAAAACAACTTATTTCCTACTCATGACCTGACTCATTTTCTGTGGAATTAAGACAAACATTCCCACTGATGTCAAAATAAATTGCATTAAATTGTGGTTTTATTTAAAGGAAGTGACTGAAACGGGTACTGGGATCTTGTATTCATGTTATTTTTTGAGCAAAAGCAAAATATGGACATATGATCCCTTGTTTTCACAGAATTACAGAATAGTTGAGGTTGAAAGGGACCTCAGAAAATCATCTGAAAATCATCTAGTCCAACTGCCCTGCTTAATGCCTGCTTATCAAAGCAAATTTTAAAAATCAATTACTTATCCCTTGATATACACAATGACATCAGTTGGAAAAGTTCCTTTGAGACAAGATACCTAGAAGCACTGAAAACTGATGCCATCTAAGGATTTTACCTGCAATGTACACTATACATGATTTTAATAGCACAGCACTTTCTCAGGCAGCCCCTGGGACAAAATCATTGTTTGAATTTATTTTTATAAATATATAAAATCCTCTCTTCTCCAAGAAAACAGATTTATAGTTATCAATTATAACTGATGAGAATGTTTCTCTGAAGCTGTAAGAAACATAAAGTATTAAAATACTCTGTACTTAAGCAAAAGCTTGTCACACTGTATGAAAATATTTCTTATTCAGAAAGAAAATAATCAAAATATTTTCTTTTCTTTATTCATCAATTTTGAGACTTCTGTCATTAGGAGGTTTGTATTATTCTTGTCCATTTGGCAGACTGTCAGGAAGGAGACAGTACTATTAATAGCAAAAGCTGCAACAAAATTTCAAAAGGGAACAAGTCTTTTAATAGCCTGAGACTTCTATGTTTATAATTAGTTCAAACTCTTTCATAAGGAGAACTCATAGCACTGAAGTACTGGATATTAGACCTTTGAAGGGTATGTGAAAATCACTGAAGGAAGGAGAAAATTAGGAAAATGGGTGCTGGAAACAGAATGTTTAATCTGAAATAGTGGACATCAGGTTATCAAATTACACACCAGATTTTATAAACATGCACACAACTGTCAAGAATTCAAGCATCCATACTTGTCTGTTGCTGTAAAACATTAGAGTGTATGTTTCATAAGCACTGCAAAGTATAAGGAAAACAGCAGTCAACAAAAAAAGACGCAAAAGAGAAAAGTGAAAAAAAGCAACCTTTTCTGATTATTTGGCAGCTAGAAGAAGGAAAGAAGGAGTAAACCATGAGTAAGGCCATGAGGCCTTTGAAGACATTCTGGAGGTTTTCTTCAAATACTATATGCAATGAGAAGTAAACTGTATATCCTGGGAGCTTTTTTTTTATTCATATTTTTACCCTTCATATTTTTTCAGAAATTGAAAATTTGCAGAAGAACAAAATGAACTAGAGTCAAGATAGCCATCTCCCACATCAGACACCACAGAATGTCTAACTTCTTTCATTAATTTACTGATTTTCTTACAAAATTGTCTTCAAAAAGCAGTGACTTGGACTTACCTTACATCTGGAAACTGCAAGACAATCAGGCTAAAATAAAGCACAGAATGGTTAGAGCAATTAACTAGCATTTACAATGTTATGGATGAATTAGGTATCTTTATGACTTTATGCATGGAGTCAGCCGAAGGAATCATTCTGGTCCTTTTGTTATTAATAACTACCATTCTACTTCATCTCCCTTGCTCTTGTATTGCTTTAAAATGAACTTGAAGCTTGATCTTAGGATGCCCATTTAAAAATATTTCATAGTTACTGACCTGGAACTGATTCAGATTACCTCTAAAGGTGAAAAACTTTACATGTCAGTCTGGAGTTAATAGTGGACCTCAATTGTGCACAAAGGAATAAAGAAATAGCTAGCTTAATAGATCTTTGAACAATACATTGAAGTAACTGAAAGTGCTACAAAAGTTTACTTTTATAAACCTCTGATATTACATGCTTGCTCCTCAGAATTGCTGTTAAGTCCTTTAAAACCATAGTGTGTTCATACCATTTGATTGTTACCTCTTAGTTTTATTCTGGCCTCTCTTTGTGGCATGAGAAACCACTGCAGCAGTATCCTTTCATTCAGCCCTCTGCACTAGAACGACTCTAATTTGGAGCAAAGGACTACATTTTTTTTCTTCCTTAACTATTGTGGGAAATTTTTCTAGATTTGAAATACTACAAAATGGGACACATAATTTAATCCCAGGTCACCATCTTCAGACTACTTCAGCAGAAATTGTTGCCTCTGGAATAGTTGGGACCAGAGCAAGTTCTTTATGTCATGCTGTTAGGCTTCAGAAATTTTCCAAATGAATGGGAGGCAAGGCCACAATGAATGTAGCAACTCTGCCTAACATTCACAGTGGCAAGAGGATAGACTTCAATTACCTAAGACAGTTTCAGTTAAAGTCAAAGTTCACACAAAGTTAAAATTCAGTGCTGTGGTTAAGTTTGTTAATTCCTAATAACTGAAACTGCCAAGATCCATCAGACAATGTTGTCATTTTATTATAGAGGTTTGTGCTTTAGATATACCCAGCTGGACTATGGTCATTTAGAATTCACAACTTTCTGGTGTAAAACTGGCATAGGACTCCATTGCATACCCGATATTATTGTCTTTTAATTATTTTTATAAGTCATTGTGTGAGTTTGAGGGGCCCTTCCAAAAAGGAATGGCTGATTTGTCTTTAAAAACAATTGTGGATTGTCTTGAGTTGATCCTTTCCTTTTTACTTTCTTCTTTCTCTGACAGTACCACGAGCCCCTCAGTTGCCAAACTGGACCTTGAACCAGTGTTTTGAAAATAAAAGTAGGGATTTCCTCCAAGGCAGATGTCAACAGGTACATGTAAATCAGCCTGCCAGATGCAATGCCATTCAGAGAATACTTGAGCAGGCAGCTTTCCCTCTGAGGCAGATAGATCTCCTCTTAACAATGGTGACTCAAGGACAGAAGGACAAGACAAATGTGGTAACTCCAAATACAATCTACCAGCAGGCTAAAACCTTTTAACAGCTGGGAGGTGCTACTTGTCTTGGGGCAATTTTGTCTCTTTTTCTTGTTGGCAAAATCTGTTGATACACAGCTTTGCTATCACAATTTCAAACTAACCAAGAAACTTGTAATAGAAGGGAATGTAAAAATATTTTGTTTGGCTTATTCGATTATGTGTGACTGTGGCTAGTGCATCATGATGTGCATCCTGTTTTTCCATCCCCTGAAGCAAGAAGAATAAAGCATTCCATTCAGATAGATCACTGATTAATGTTCACAGCTCTCAGCATTCATTGGCTTCAGGAGTTGTTTATGAAAATTTGTAGCTTAGTCTCAAATCCAACAACATTCCCCCAGGGTGCATGTTAAGCAGAAGGGCAACACAGTTGTAAACAATCGACTTTGTAAAGTCAAAGAATTTGATAGAAAAGACATCTAAGTGTTATTTGGTAACTATTTCATGTTTTGCAATGTGTAGTTTACAGGGAGTGAGGAAAAAAAGAGGAAGACAAAAATTTTAAAATACTCAAGGGAAAAAATCTCTTAAATAATAATATAATATTTTTTTTTTACAAAGTGGATGCATCATAAAAGCCTCATCTATGTCAGTTAATGTGAGTAGCTTCCATAGTTTTGGGTGGAGCTACCACAAAACAACAGGCAGAAGGGAGGAAAAGTGTGTACTGGAAAAATAATATGTGAGAGCTTCCCAGTGAGTGCTAAAACTCTGGAGATGATTTCTTGTGCTGAATCCACAAGACCTGAGGTGGATATTGGTCCCTTCTTCCAAGCAGCAAATGATAAGACAGTGAAATGGTCTCAAGTTGTGCCAGAGGAAGTTTATGTTGGATATTAGGAAAAATTTGTTCACTAAAATGTTTGTGAAGCACTGAAACAGGCTGTCCAGGGAAGTGGTGGAGCCACCATCCCTGGAGGTATTGAAAATATGTGTAGATGTGGTGCTTAGGGACATGGTTTAGTGGTGACTTAGCAATGCTGGGTTAATGGTTGGACTAGATGATCTTTACAGTCTTTTCCGACCTAAATGATTCTATAATTCTCTGAAGAACCTGATGCATCTCTATGAGGCCACAAGTACAGATGGGCACCTGCTGTGGCTCTGTACTATATGACTAGTGGCTGCAGTACGCAGATAAAGACACAGAACTGATTATATGCCAGAAGGCCCCTGAGGGCCTCTCCTACCTGGATGCTACTGGCACAACACAGCCAGCCTTACAGCTTAAGGGGAGCACCCTACTTTGGACCACCCCATTGGAGCTGCCCTCACTGTTGCTTCTTCAGTCTGTTAGCTATGAATGAGCAAATGAGGATGCAAGTGAACTATGGGAGTACATAAACATGCTGTGTTTTAGGCTGTTAAGAGTAACAGTTTTATTCTATTATTATTAACAGCTTAATGAATAAAAAGTGTTCCTAAGAAATATTGTCCATGATCTGCATATCCTTTCCTTCCCAATCCCCTGTTAGACAGGAGAATTTACAGCTGATGTGCACAAAAAGAAATACAGAGGAGGAAAGGTAGAAACATAGGGCATTTATAGGCACTACAGTGTCTAATATACAAATTGTGGGTCTGTAAAACTTAGGCAAGGAAAGATATTTTGAGAAGCATATATGGATATATGGCTGCACTTTATTTGTAAGAACAGGCTCCATGCAACTAGTATATTTCTTTCACAAAGTTTATAATTGTAACTTGATATCCAATCATATTTTTCTCCATCCTTTTTATGTCATTGTCTTTGAAAATTCTGAGAGCAGAGAGCTTGTCTTTGTAAGTGCCTACACAGAATTTATCACAACAATCTAAAATAAAACTGGTAATTGAAATAAAAAATAATGACAATATCCAATTGAAATATATGAAAACTGGAATTTTTAAACAGGAATGTGTGGGCATCCAGCCTCAATTTTGAACCACTTTAAAGGATTAAAATTGAATTGTACAGAATCTGCATTTATTCCCTCAGTTTTATTACTCTTTCTCATAAGTAGAGCTCATCAAAATATGTTAAATATTCATTATGGAGAATAATTTGCTATAAACACCTGTAGCTTCGGAAACATCTATTCAAGAATAATAATCACATCATAGAGATATAACATGGATGTCTCTCCACTTGTTTTTGAATGTTTCAGTAGCCAACTCTGATCTGGTAAAACAATCTCATTTTATTTGTAGAATGATTGATTTGTTGTTGTTGTTGCTCCACATTATGTTGCTTCTAAGATGAAAAATAATGAATGACAGCTGTAAAAATTTTAACGTCTTTAAGCTTATAACAATATATTGGCAAACTTTAGGCATCCACAGTATTAATTATTTTAATGATTAGATCTAAGGAAAATTAACATGAATCCACCTACATTAGCATAACATTATTGTTTGATAAAATGTGCATGCAGCTTCCATTTACTTTTATGTTCTATTTTCAAAGTGTAGAGTCTAACAGGCTTTATTTCCTCTGTCCTCAGATTAAAAAAACGCAACCAAACAGATCCAAAACAAAACAAACCCTTAAATGCAGAAAAAACTCTTAAAATATTCTGTAAATTAATTATTACATTTATTAAACTCAGATAATGAGTTTAATTTCAGTTTTGGAATGAAATCCAAAATCTGTGAAGTTAGCCAAGTTTCAATTTTCATTGCAAATTCCTGATGTCTCAAAATGTTAAGTATTCCATATACAAAATTTCACAGTTGTTGTCAGTGTTCTATTACACGTTAATGTTGTATCTGAAAATTAGATACAGTTCTTAAAGTGTTCATATTTGACCACAGATTTTTTAACTTCAGATATTCCCTCCAACAATGTGAATTAAACCAATATCCTGTAAAGAATTCTTGTGAAGAAAAGAAGTATTAATCTCCATCCAAGCAGTGCCGGTGATGAAGTCACTCAAGAAGTACCCCAAGGAGAAACACAAGACTTTTATGTACTGAATGTGTGCAAAATATGGTCTGGACTTGGTCTCAGACCAGGATTATCATCCTGGACCTGAAACTATGTTTTTGCAATCATGATGTGCAGATCTCAGTGTTACTGGACAATCTGTGTCCTTTGAATATTTAAAAAGGGCTTATAAGAAAGATGGTGACAATCTTTTTATTCCTTATTTATATTGTGGCAGGACAAGGGATGATAGTTTTAATCTAAAAGGGCAGATTTAGGCTAGATGTAAGGAAGAAATTTTTTACAATCATAGAATCATAGAATGTTAGGGGTTTGAAGGGACCTCTAGATATCAACCAGTCCAACCCCCCTGCCAAAACAGGATCACCTAGGGCACGCCACACAGAAATACATCTAGGTGGGTTTTGAAAATCTCCCAAGAAGGACACTCCATAATCTCTCTGGGCAGCCTGTTCCAGTGCTCTGTCACCCTCACAGTAAAAATGTTTCTCCTCATGTTGATGTGGAACCGTCTATGCTCATGTTTATACCCATTATTCCTTGTCATATTACTGGCCGCTACAGAAGAGTTTGGCTCCTTCCATTTGACACCCACCCTTCAGAAATTTATAGACATTAATCAGATCCCCTCTCAGTCTTCTCCTCTCAAGAGTAAACAGCTACAGTTCTCTCAGTCTTTCTTCATAGGGAAGATGCTCACATCCCTAAATCATCCTCATAGCTCTCCATTGGACTCTCTCCAGTAGATACTTGTCTCTCTTAAATTGGGGAGCCCAAAACTGGATACAGTATTCCAGGTGTGGTCTCACTAGGGCAATGTAGAAGGGGAGGAGAACCCCCCTACACCTGCTGGACAGTTTTCTTAATGCCACCCAGGATACCATTGGCCTTTCTGGTCACAAGGGCACATTGCTGTCCCATGGATAACTTACTATCCACTAGGACTCCAAGGTCTTTCTCGATGGTGCTGCTTTCCAGCAGGATGAGCCCTAGCCTGTACTGGTGCCTGATGTTATTCCTTCCCAGATGCAGGACTCTACACTTGTCATTGAACTTCACGAGGTTCACCTTCTCCCAGCTCTCTAGTCTGTCCATATCTCATTGCATAGCAGCACAGCCTTCTGGTGTGCACCCAATACGGGTGGTGAAACACTGGAGCATGTTGCCCAGAGACATAGTAGATGACCCATCCCTGTAAAATATTCCAGGTAAGGTTGGAAGAGGCTTTGATCAATCTGATCTAGTTGAATAAGTCCCTGCTCACTGCAGAGGGATTGGACTAGATGACCTTCAAAGGTCCCTTCCAACACAATTCATTCTAAAACTGTGTGATTCTATAAGTACTAGGCTCTCTCTACTAAACCAAACCAAGAGGAAAGTCAGAGGTTCAAACACTGGCACTTGTCTTGCTGTTTGTTTGCATCCTCTTTTGCATGGCTTCAGTTTGTGCCAACTAGCAGAATCCCAGGAAATACCTGAACACCAGGAACTGGTGTCATGGAAAGTAGAGATGAGGGAAGTGAGTCCAGAAGACAGTTATCTGTGACATACACTTTATAGCAGTGACAAAATCCAAGCCTTGGATCATATTATCTTATTCCATAGACATAGCCTGCATGATACAAATTTGGTCCAGATCATCAGGACATTTCTATCAAATTAATGAGAGTGGGTTGAACAGAGTTTATAATAAATTTCTGATTTTGTGACAGTTTTCTAACAGCTGAGAGAGGACACTCAGTACCTAACTCTATACAGTCTGTAAGAGAAAAATGTCATCAAAAATGTTTGAAATGAAATCAACAAAGCCAGTTTGCACCAGTTAATATTCTGTCACATGGCATAACTTCTTATCCAGTATCAAATATCCTAAATTCAGAAGGTTGTTTTGTTTTTTAATCTCATAGCCTGAAAAATTTTTCTAAGCTGATATTTTGTATGTACAAATTTTGTATTTCTTTTGGTCTCTCCTCATCCTATTCTACAGTTATTTCAATCATTTTAGCCAACTGCAAAAAAGTACATAACAGCAACCACACTGCTTTCTCCTGAGTCCAAGGAAGAATTTTCCAGCAGGAAATATGGATGATCTGTAGTAATTATAATGAACTATACCTTGTACAGTTTAAAAAAAAATGTGATAAATAGGGGCACTAGGAACATTTTTATATACTGATTTGTTCTAAAAACATAAGTCTGTTCTAAGTGTATCTCCACTCAGAAAGAATACACTTCATATAATAGATGGATTTTGATCATATTTTCTCATTCCAATTTACCATCAAATAGATAACCATGCATGAAGGTAGGAGCCTTGCAAAGATACACCCCATCACTTCAAGCCAGATTCACCAGAATCTTTTAGTTTCTAAATATATATTTTATTAGAACATTCAAATAATAACCTAAAAATTAATTAATTATTTCAGCTAAGAGAAGTCAGTACTGTTAAGCAAGAGAGACTGAAGATTTAGCAGCGAATTCCCCTCCTGTCTATCTACATCTTCAAAATAAATATCCTTTCAATTAACTTGGAATTATCCAAGGTTATGACAGAATATTCTTGAGGAAGACAGTACCATGTAGGTGGGTTTTCATCTGATGACTTACTAAATTTTTCAAGCAAGTTCCTAAATAGGCCACTTACAATCTACTTTGAAGGTAGTAATATGATAGAAATTGAAGGAAGTTTTTGATCTTTTTTTTTTTTATCTTTTGAGTCATCCTTGTTTCATGAATGCATGAATCTTAAGGGTATGACTAATAGCCAAATGTAAAATGAATTCTTAGGTGACCATTGTTGATAACTTTTTGTTTGTCAATGCTTCTCCCCCATTTACCAATAAATAAGTTGAAGTGTCAAAGTATATGTCAGATTTATCATCATAATTATTATTTCAAACTATGTTAACTTAGCTTTCAGTATGTCTTCATCTAAGAGAAAATATCTTTTTTTTAGTTAGATCAAAATCCCCACTGTAACTAACATAATTAATTATTAACTTTATTACAAATATAATAAATATAATATTTGTGACATGAGGTTAACTTAATCAGAGATTACATTAGAAACATGGGAGATATTAGCAGGCTTTAAATGGGAAGAATTTGCAACACAAACTTTATTGCAAGATGCAGTAAAGATGAGAAGTATTTGCCAATACCTTTGAACCCGTGAATGGTAGTTGGACAAATTCATGTGTCTATTTCTGTAAGAATCTCTTCATCTGCTTCTGAATTAGTGCAATAAGCATCCTGGGCTTCTTCGGTCATGCTTGTTGACATAGGTGTCAGTGTTCTATGAAAAGGTTCAGTTGATGTTTTGTTTTTTGCTGTTTGTCTTTTGCTACTTTGTTTTGATATTTCTACTAATATAGTTTGTGCTTCATAATGCAATTAGAAATCTCAAATAACTATAAGAGATACATGTATGAGCAGCAACTACAACAAATTACTCTCCTTGCTTCATGTATTCTGAATACACTTGTTTCCACCAGCTGGTGGAAAAAAAGCTGTGGTTAATTTACCCAGCATTTACATCCTGTTCCAATGCACACTGAGGTCAGGTGAAAGACAAAAAATTACAAAGCATATACTTAAGAAAACTCAAGCTACACCTTTTATCCCTTCTTAATCTCAATCAAATTTGTGAGTTTGAAGTCAGTGTTATTTATAGACTGTTTTATTTAGTGACAACTAACTCGGTATCTCCTTTCCAATCAGCTGACCCAGTTTTCTGTTTTTAAACTATTTAGTCTAATATACTTATTAATTCATGAAGTCCAGTGTTTAAGTAAATCTCCCTTTCTAAATATATACAAAGTAAGCTAATAGTAAAAGAAAGATTTCTGCAGAATTTTTAGCTCGCTGGAAGCCATTGTTTCAACGTAACGGTTTCAGGACATAGAGTTTGTTTGAATAAAAAAGATGTGTTTAATGATCTGTGAAAATCACTGTTGGTAGCCAAGTCCCAAGTACAATGGGAACTGGCAGACAGGTTGCTGGTGATCTGGCTAATCCAAGGAAGAGTGACCAAGATCCCTCAAATGGAAAATTAAGGAATGGTTTATATGGATATTTTGGTATCCATTAAGGACTTTTTATGCAAGCTTGATGCATTCAAGCATATAAATATAGATTCATTTACATTACATGACTAGTTTAGGACACCCAAGTGTTCTCTGAGAGTAGAGCTGATAGTAACTGGTTACCAGTAATGTCAGCCTGGAAGGCCAACTGACTATTCTGCATTCCTGTGTGAGGTTTCCTGAGAGCTCACAGCAGCAAGCTGTTCTACTACAGTGCAATGAGGTTTTTCTTTGCAGAAAGGAACAAATACATGTGTTCATGAATGTTGAGTAAAATTGAAAAAAAACCAAAACAAAACATGTTATTTCATTTCTTAAAAATGTATCAAATTTGTGTTGATGTCTTAACAGAAGGCATATGAATGATGATATACATTAATTTGGTTTAGTAAATGTCCAGTTCTGGGGAACATAGTAGTAGTTGATAATTTAAAATGACTTATGAACATTTGAAGGATTGGTGTCTGTACTTGAGAAAAATGCAATTAGAGGCATCATTAAAATTGTACAAGTCTAGGATACCTGCATTATATTTTCCTGATACTAAACATTGCTGATGTATTCCAGATTAATTCAGCCAAATGTAATATAAATTACTTCACTGACTTTTATGTACCAACTTCAGAAAAGTGGCTGTGGAGGAGGGGAGGATAGTTGTGCTTTATTTGGAATAAAAAATGTATGCATTAATAAAATCAGTATAGTAAAAACAATATTTAAAAACCAAAAATAGAAGTTTCAGGCAAAGTCAAAGTATAAAGCAGTATTTATGGATTAATATAAGCATGGTGTTTATGTTTATCTTACCAAGGAATTCTTTATCATGAACAACAGGGTGGCACCCTAAATACTGTTTTTTCCCTGTGTCCACTTACCATAATAAGTTTTACAGAGGCATAATATTTTTTGTTAGAAACACTTATGCTGAGCTTTGCTGAGAACTCGTAAGAAGAAAATAAGGTTAAGGAGCTCCAATACTTTTATTTTTTTTCTTAATTGCTGTCTAGCTAGGTATAATTTAAGTCTGTTATCTCTACTACTGATTTGATATCTTTTTAATTAAGAATAACTATCTATCTCCCAGTTAATTGTCATGGAAAAACTTAATCTTTGACAAAGTACACTCTTTTATTATACTGTTATTAAAACACTTTGATCAGAATTACTAGACAGGGGGTGTTTTATGATCTCTGTTGGGCCTTTATCTATACAAGGTAAGAGAAGAATTTTTTAATTGCTGTATACAATTGAATTGGATTGCTGAACTGATGTAGGGAATGTTTTAATGATGTTCACCATATAAACTTTTTATTTGCAACGGAAGTTTACAAATTTACAGTTATATACACAGTGATTTATGAAATTAATTACTTTATGTTAACAGGTAATGTAAATTATTGGGACACTCAACTTGAAATAATTACCCACATTTCTGAAATATATAATCAAT
>JANHGN010004592.1:0-69777 GCA_024605025.1 Megaceryle maxima
CATATTTTACTTATTTTATATTTTTTTTTAAAGTACAGTAATCATGTTCATACATAGATGAGAACAATATTTTAATCAATTTCAATGCTCTGGTGTTGAAGTAATTCAACTCCAAGATGTAATATATATCTTTATAAAGTAATGTAATTTGAAATTATTCTTTACTCAAGTAATTCTTTATAACACTAATCTTTAAAAATAGTTAAAAATCCTTCCTCTAGTGATAAAAGTCACATATCTTTGACTAGAACGGTTTACAGTGTGGTATCTTTTTGTGTAAGAAACAGCTGCTCCAGAGCATCCTAAGCACATCCTTATTTTAGAAGGCAGTAGTAAAACCAAAACAGACTATTGCACACTGTAAGTTTCCTTAAATAATATATCTTACAATACAGCCTCCAAGAAAAAAGCAGGAAAACCTTACATGCAGGAGGAGCTGTGTAACTGAGATTTGCTTGTTTTGTTTTGGGTATTTTCCCACATATTACTGATAAAGAATGTGCTTTTAAGAAATTACAGGCTAACGTGTGGACATGGGAAAATGTCGTCCTACAATAAATGAGAAGTCTCTCATTAGCAAACTGCTTGAGTGCTACTATAAGGCATTAGTACAGCTGGCACAGTTCCTGAGAATAGAATTATTCATTGCCATGGTTACTCTTGATAGAAATATTACCCTCTGCAATCACTGTAAACAAAGATCCTTTCACAACGGTGTAAAAATTAGAACACTTTAAGCAATTAAAGGAAATTACAAATTGTACAGAAGTGGAAGTTGTGCTTTGTAAGCACTGTAGCTTTTCTAACACTGGAGGGTTAGAAAACCCTCTGCAATGATCCAGTCTTATCCCAGACTTGCAGAACTCTCATCCACCACCATCAAGAGCAGAGTCAGAGCCTAATGAGAGCCAGAGCACCTCAGGTGGCAGCACGCAGGTGGCAGGTCCTTAGTGGAAGTTCGCTGTTAAAACCACAAGGAGGCCTTGATAATAGCTGCAGGAGAGGAATATAAGAGGTGAGTTGTTATCACATATGTTGCTGAGGGATCTCTCATAGTGGGGAATGATCCCTGGAGCTAGCACAAGTGTGGACAGAAACAGCAGTCACAAACTGGGCTCCTCTACCGCACCCATGCTTGGATAGCTGGAGCAGAAGGTACTCCAACAAGTTGCATTTGTGCTGTGGAAACAGCCAGGGAGGAGGTGGGCTGGTTCACGTGGAGGCAGGCATCAGGTGGATTGGAGAAACAGAACTAGAATACAGGTGTCCTTTGGTCCTGCATGTACCTTTTCCACTTGAACACACTTCCTCGGGATGGACTCAAGTCTCTCCAGATGTCCATAGCTTCTGTCTGGTCTATTGGTGATGTAAAACCACAGGAGCTGTGGCGCTGGCACAGCACCAGCCTGGAGAGGCTCTCATCCAGTTGGGGGTCCACAGCAGAGCACAATGACATCTTAAATCATTTGCTTTTCACACTTGACAACTTGCTGGGTTGGTGCCTCACCCTTCATAAAGGAAATTATCTATTGGGAGTATCTAACAGGAAAAAGAAGGGTGATCTGGGACTAGGAAAAAAGCAGCAGTGTTCATATGCACTGTCAGCAGCAGCAGCTTCACTGTACCTGCTGCAAGGAGTTGCATGGAGCTCATTCAGGCCACTGCACCAGTTTGTGGTAGAACAAGCTAGTACTGCTGCTTAGAAAGAAATCTCTCCACTTCTCCCACCACTGCTCCATCACCTCTCAGCCCTAAGCCACCACACACAGTGGGAGGGCTTGTATGTCCCTTCTCTCCCTGCTGAACAGCACATGGTCCTAAAAGTTCTCCAGGTTCACTGGGCTCCAGGCAGGCACCCATGCATGTCTGCTGTGGGGCAAAGCAGGGTGTGGGGCTTAGAAGGGACAGTCCCTGACCCCAGCACTTTTGTCCAATGTGGTTCTGGTACTGCTGTGACCTGTAACACTTCTAGAAAACATCTCTCTTGTTCAGGATGGAGAAGAGGAGGCTTAGGGGGATCTCGTCACTGTGTATAACTACCCAAAGGGAGAACAGAGTCAGGCTTTTCTCCTGCCCAGTGACAGGACCAGAGGCAATGGACACAAAGTGAAATACAGGAGGTTCCCTCTGAACATCAGGAAACACTTTTTTACTGAGCACTGGAGCATGTTGCCCAGTGAGGTCTTCCACCTCAAAAGCCATCTGGAGATGGTCCTGAGCAACTGGCTCTAGGTGGCCCTGTCTGAGCAGAGGTGTTGAACCAGATGAACTCCAGAGGTGCCTTCCCACCCCAACCCCTCTGTGATTCTATGGCTCTGGAAGGGACAGCCCAAGGAGACCTAAGAGGAGGGGGCTCACCAAAGTGGAGGCCACACTCAAGCAGATAAAGGCTGGGCTGAGAAGCCCGCAGGACACTGCTCTGGGACCAAAATCAGTCACTAAAATAGAACCCACAGCAAAATCTTGTGAAATTAACTAACGTCCCCCATGGGATATAACATCTAATGAGCAGATCTTGGCACTAGACAATTTACTGGGAATCTAAGGCAGTTCTCCTGCTGAGATGCTGCCAGAGGTGGCTGCTCAAAGCCCTGGCCATGGCAGCACACAGATCTCCAATGCTGACCCTTGAACACAGGAGGAGAATAAAGCCAGCCAGGAGCTGATTAAAAACTACCAGACCACAAAGCACCACGTGATTTGGAAACAAATGCTTTCTGGACTAGGTTTCCCAGTACCTCCGTTGCATAACACTGCACTCCTGCTGCCTGTTGGTCAGGACAGGAAGGCAAAAGCCTTCAGACAACCTCATGGAGATATAATAAACCTCATCAGGATGTTCTCCCTCTCTTACCTTTCTTTTTGAGCATGCCCAATTAAAATTTTATTACCTAACACCTAAAATTTCTTCAGCATTTCCCTTACATCTCATAAGGTGGATTTTTTTCCTTCCTGTCTTTTAGTGAAGCATAATGGATAGCCATGGGATATTACTGCAACAAAGAACCTCAGAAGACTCACTAAAAATTAGTATTTATGGAAATATGAATAATTTCCTTGGTGGCAACAATTTTCATCAAAACAAAGATATATCACTACCTTGAAGTTACAAAGGTACCTCTCCTTACAGACACTGCATAATAACCCACAATAGCATCTTCATGTGTCTTTGTAAAATATCTCCTCTGCTGGCAGCTGATGACAGCAATAGACTGCTTAACCAGGTAGGTCACCAGTTCAACCACTATATCAGTTCCTACATTGCCCTTTTCCAGAACCAAGGCACCACATCACTCTGAGAGGCTCAACACCTGTCTTATCAAATCCCAAGGACAGCTGCCTTCTGGCTGCATGGTGGGCACAATGAGTAACTACTGCTGCCATTCCTAGTGGAAAACTGGAAGTAAGGAAGGAAGCAGAACATCCCCTTATGGCTGGTATTACTTCCTACTCTGGTGTTTTTTCAATTAGTTTCATGAAAGTGGAGAGTGTGGCCATCAGCAGGTCAAAGCAGTGCTGGACATCACAGAAAGGCCATCTGCTGGCGAGAGTATCATAGCCAGGTCTAAAGATAGGTACAGGAGATCAAGAGGATATCAAGAGGCTCAAGATGTTTTAGCCACCACGTCTCTTCTTCTCCTGCCCCTGACAGAGGAATAATCCCCACTGTGGGGCTTCAGTGATGTATAACACCCCTCTCCTGCAGCTCCATGATGTTGCTGATTCCCCTTGTTCCTCTCCTTTAATCTCACATTTGCAGAGTCCTGGGGGCACCAGCGCTATAGCTGGGGAGATGGGAAGGCAGCTCCATGGGCCTTCTTCAGACAAATTCTCACCCTGGAAATTTACCCCTGCCATTCCATGAAAAAAAATACAGGAAAGAGGGGTTTTCCTCCCCACTTCTCATTCATGTTGTAGCCACATCTGCCCCTGGTGAATCTGAGCACGATGAGGGAATAAGAGAGTGCTGCTGTTTCACCATGGCCCTACACACGTCTCCAACAGCTTCACAGGCAGTGGAGTAAAACGTAAAGGATTTGGTTATGTTAAACCTTTCTTGTAGAAGGATCACAATCCCCATTTAGAGGTGGAAAAAGCAAAGAGGTGGATTTTTGCACTGAAGGTCACAGAGGCCATGTGTGAAAGGATATCACGGCCTGACTCTAATTCCTTGCCTTGTTCTCCAGCCATTCCCCTCCTTCCTGAGCCATGTAAAGAGCCCTGTAACAGCACCAGGAATCCTTGAGAAGCCCTGCGGAAAAGCTCTAGGGAGGAAAGAGTAAATTCGGTGATGCAGAACAAGACAAGGAAACAAGCAGTCTGCAAGCCTCAGCAAAGTGGTCTTTACCTCTGCTCAGCAGCTGGGGCAGGGGCTGGCACTGGCACACCAGAGCATTATTGATCCTTGCTGCACCAGATCAATTCTGGAGTGAGAAGGTCTGAAATGGCCATAGGAGCTGCAGGTTGGTAACCTCTTGAAGAAGCATTACATCTTGTTCTTCTGCACATCATCCAACTGGAGAAAAACAGATGTGACAAGATAACATTGAAATGAAATCCCAAAGGAGAAAAAGAAATCAGGGAGCTTGTTAAGAAGCTCATTGCCATCTGGAAGGCAGGAAGAGGCAGGCATCTGTGAGAAAGTGGCATCTCTGGGGAAAGCCTGGGTGCTGCAGCTGGCACAGCAAGATGAAAGGATGGGGACTAGCTGATGGGCCTGCCCTGCCCTGGAAATCAGATCAGAGAGCGAAGGGAGGGTTGGTTTTCATTTTCAGGAGACTTTAGGATATGTAGCAGAATCTAAAATAATCGCCTCATGCTGATTGTTGTCCTTGGCAGGAACAGTAACTTTGTGGCCCAAAGGGTTTAACTGAAGATACAAGGGGGAAATGAGAACACATTGGGCTCTCCATTTGCTAATAGGAGTCTTTTGTGCTGTTTATTGGTTCAGAGCCATCTCCTAGGTCTTAACCCTTTACTCCTTAGTTGCCATGAAAACATTTGGTCTTCCTTGACTATGCATTTTATTTTTCAGAGTTAAGAACTGGTCTTTCTGAGTTTTCACTAAGCTCCCATCATTGGTGCTAAATCTGGGGCATGGAGAAGGAAGTGGAGACCTACACCATGGTAACAGATGCCTTTGAATTAGTAACTGGTTTTCTAGTAACTGATATTTTCTGTAATTCAGCCCAGTGAACACCAGATTCACACTGGCCTTCTCTTATGGAAATGAAGTACAAAAGGCTTTTGCTTTTGGTTAGTCATGTAAATCCTCAGATGAAGCCTATTCTAACAGAAGGGTAGTAAAAGGCTGTGCTATAAATAGTGTTGCGTGTTTGCCTGCACTGAGGCAGAAATGTAAGGTTTCATAGCTCGGATTGAGGGTCCCAGTCGTTTCAGAGCCAGGAGCTGACATTTGCCTTTATGCTTGTGCTCTGATGTCTGTTTTGTTTTCCAATACAGTCATTTATTTTAAATTGGTCTGAATACATGTTACGTCTTGAGAGAGAATTAAGATCTGGCTTAGACAAGTTAACTTAACTGTGTAATCTGGTCCAATTGTTGGGTTTTTCTTTTATAAAACTTGCATATTTATGGGGTTTTCTATTGGACTCAAAAAAAAAACAACAAAAAAACAAAAACAACAAACAACCAAAAAATCAAAAACAAACAAAAACAAACTACAGGCCGATTCAACATCATGTGGTATGATTGACATAAATATTCTAAGCCCCTGAGAAAGCAGCAGTAGACAGCTCTGCAAAGGATGCAAGCACCATTTCTTCAGTTGCTTCATGTGAGCATTTCTTACCAATTTGAATGTAGCTGTTCAGATGCAGCAGCTGCATAATCAGACCCTAAATGTGGCATGATAATGACTGGATAAGGTCTAACTGGAAGGATCAAAAGTTTAAATTGTTAAATTGGGTGGGGAGAAAGACATCTATAAGCAAAAGTGTTGTGGGACTATTTTCTTCACTGAAAGTGCTTCATTTTTGTACGACTTGTTATCTGTCAGTAAACAAAATATGTTAGTGCAGAATGTGAAGGGTAGAGAGTAAGAAAAAGACAGATGTAGATGTAATATATCCCTACTGTAAAGATACACCAAGACTAGTTGAATTCTTATGTCTCTATTTTTCCTCAAGAAATACTCAGAACAATAAATTTGATTTTTGTTACCATCCTTTTTTTTTCTGATCATCTACATCACTGTAGTAGAACAGATGTTTTTTCCATGTCCACCTTAGATTGTGGCCAGTAACTTCCCAGCCATGGTCAAAAGAAGGTTTTTCACTATTTATATTTACTAAGACACATTTGCCTTTATTTATTCAAACCTATTTTGTGGCAAAATTAAATTGCGTTTTCATCTTTACAGGTGAACAAATGGAGCTGGGCAGGAATGGAATAGATTTGCTTTACCTTACATCCAGACTTAGCATAATTTCTGTCCTTAAAATATTGTTCAGTCATAGGATTTTTGTTTACTTTGCACTCTCCATGTAACCCTGCATTTTCCCAGCTCCATGCAAGGAGCTCAGCACCATTTATTCTCACACAGCAGTAGCCTACAGCTGAATATGTTCTTGAATCACCTTGAACCACATATGTGCCCTAAAGGCAACGATCGACCTGTGAAGCAGGAGGGGACACTGATGCCTGTAAGGCTTCTGGCTGCCCTAGGTTTAGCTGCCTCAACCTCTCCCACCACCTCCTCACTGCTGCCACAATTCTACCCTGTCAACCTCTGCTCATTCAGGACCTCCACCCAGAGGATCTTTACTGAAGTCTCTCCACTGCCCAAGGGACCTATGAATTTCAAGTGACACCAAAAGAAAAGGCTGATGCAGGTGGAGGAAGAGCTCCCACCATGACACATGGGGGAGCAGACACAGCCACATAATGCTTTTGAGCTTGCATGGTGCAGGTGCTTAAGTGATTGTGAAATTTTATCATAAAACCTCAGACCACAAGTTCTAAGCAGCACCATAGCTAGGTACAGCCAATTTTGTGGATCAGATTTTAAAATGTGGTACCTTCAGCCTTCTGTAAATCAGGTCACAACTGCCTGGAAAGGAAGTGGTGGCAGAAGGACTTGAGCCTCCCTGGTCCGTACCAGCACTTTGTCGGAAGACACAAGCCCTCCCTCCTCTCTGGTGGCAACGCTTGGCTCTAGGTCATGTCACCTGGGATTCAAGTGGGAGTGCTGCATAAAGCCATTTTGTGAAGAGTCTTTGCATAAGCATCAGCATGGGCTGTTAGTCTTTGGACTAGTTGTGAGGAGTTGTACTTCAATAGACCCCTTGCAATTGTCTTGTTCTATAAATAGAGTAGTAGCTATGAGACTTCATCTGTATCTTTTTAAAAAACACTATTTTTTCTTAAGCTGGAAAAAATAGCCATATTGGTCCAGGACAAGTCTCTTTCATTACTCAGAATAGAAGAGTTCCTGTTCCCAGGTCTTAACTGAACAGCTGAGTCGAGTGTTAAGAGTTTTTGCAGAGCAAAAGGAGTGATATGTCATTAGAGATGAAGCAGGCAGGTTCTTAGCCCTCAGCTGCCACAGCAGCATCCATGGCTGCTGAAATAACCCTTTGCAGAACCTTTGAGCCTCCTTCCCATCCCCCTCAGGGCACTGTGGAATGGTTTTAATTGGAAGCAGATGTGCAACGTGGTAGGTAGGAGCAGGCGTCTGCTCAATGTGAGCTCCTAGTAAATAACGCCTGTACGATCACTTTGAAAGGGAAAAATACCATGATTCAAGGGAAAGGATTTAAAATGAGATGAGTACTCACTGTCAGTTGACTGGTCCATCAGTCTTGCCAATATTCCTTACCAGTTACTAGGAGTCAAGAATATTCTCTTCTCTTTCTTGCTTGATAGCTCTGCAAATTGGATGGAGCATTCATCTTCAAAGAATGGGTCACTAGGAGATTTCCAGGTCATCACTCCCATTGCAAACACTTTTCCAGTAAGGTGGCCACAAAATTACTGTTGGGAATGACCAACCTTGGTTTTAATTGGGAAGGGACTTTCAGCTCAATATTAGAAACTCAGCCTCTTCATCTTGATTTCAAAAAGAATACTTGGGCCAAGTCTACAGGTTTCAGGAGACTTTTTTTTTTTCTGTCGCAGTGGATCTGCTAGGCTACTGTAGTCTGGTTTTGTGGACTGTTTTAAGAGCTGCATCACATAGATCTACAGTTATCAAGATTGATGAGGTTGCCATACTTCTGCCCTGCACTTCTTGCAACCCCTTTGCCCACAAAAATCGCAGTAGCTATACTCGAACACAAGCAAGGTAATCACAAGGCAATCTTCTGCAGCAGGGAATAATTTAAACCACGACTCTTCTGATTCCAGATGCATAGGACAGAAGATATGAATAGGGAATATAGATTGAGAGGACCTGAATGTAAAAATGCTTCTGCATTAAATCACTGGGAAAACACTTCTTCAGCCTCATTCCTAGTGGAAAAAGGAGTTATACATTTGTGAACATAGGATCAATATAGACTGTGTTGCCATGTCCTGCTCCTTACTTGCATAATGAGTTTTTCATACCTTTTGCTTTGCTCTTTGAAAACTTTTAAGCATTTTATTGCAGTTCCTATTCTAGCTGGTTCAGTATCTTCTTATAGACAGTAATTAATGGGAGAACCCTTAGCAGGGCAGTGCTACTTAGGCAAGTAAATAAACTTAAGGACTGAAACTAGGCCGATGCAAATGCTTTATACATCTTCTGAGCAACCTGCCCTAGGTAGAGATGACCCTACTTGTGTAGGGAGGTTGGACCAGATCACCTCTAGAGGTCCCTTCCAGCATAAAACATTCTATGATTCTAAGATTCTAAATGCAAGAAATGTAGAAAAGGAGCAAAATAGAGATTCTAATAAATGTCACTTCATAGCCACAGCACTCAAGTTGCAGTTTTAAAGGTGGGAATTGTAACTTACAGTAGACTGCATTTTCTAGCTGTCATGCCGAAACTGCAACTCCAAAGTCAATTTGTGCCAAGAGAACCAGCTTCCCTGGTGGCTTCCTGACCAGGAGAACCAGAAAGAAAAGCTGATTTAAAAAACAGAGTGAAACTCAGTCCATTTCCATTGTCCAACTGGTTTAAATGGGGGGAAAAAAACCAAACCAAACAAAAAAAAAAGATGAAACAGAAGACCAGAAGACCATAAGACCATAACTCTCTCATTTATGAAAGCCCTCTCCTGAGTAATGAATTTAGTCATTATTCTATGATGTCATTAGTGAAACTGCTTAAGGCATTTCTACATAAAAATGAAAGTGCACGCATGCCCAAGTATTTTCTTTTATGCTATTTTGGGGACATAAATCCCTAATGTCTTGTTTTCAAAAGCCTAGTATTTTCCAGTGCACTGAACAGATTGGCTCTATCTCTATCTCGAACATCAAAAAGCAACCTTCACGTACATCAATGAAAAGTGACAACTGATTTTATTAACTGTATTCATTATAACACATAATATGACAGTGGGAATATTTTTCGCTGTAAGATTTTTGAATGGAAGAAAAGTGCAGTTAGTCTGAGTTCCTTACATTCATTAGAAGCAAGACTATTGAAACCATCAACATTTACATGACACATAAGCAAACACCAGAATCAGTGCCAATAAATACACAGAGTACCAAAATAAATATTTACAGAATTAAAAATATAATAAACACTGATTAGTATATCCTTGTGAACTGCCAGGGAAGAAAGACATCTATTGCTATAAGTCAGGTTGTAAATACGTCAAGAATACAGTGATTTGAGGAGACACATGCTCATCAAAGTTTGTAGAGGTGGAAGGGAGCAGTGTGTCTAACAGTCTGTTATAAAAACCCCTCCCGGAGTGTTGTGAGCTTTCACTAAGAAAAAGTTGGTGCACAAAGACTCACCAGACTATTAGCAAACCATTCTGATAAGAAGAGCGGGAAGTTCTGGTTTTACTCACTTGTTATCTTGAATAGGTCACATGCTACCTTACGGGAGGCATCTGACACACAAAAAATATGAGGGATAATTGTAATTAACTGTGATCTGTCAGCTATAACACGTCGTACAGAAAAAGGTTAAGTGACTTCTAACAGGACACATCTGTCCCTTTCAGCACCCAGGAAACCCCAAGAGCGTTGGTTTCTCAGATGCAGTGTGGAGCAGTCCTTGCTAAATTTTCCTCAGACACACCATGACACATATGCAGAGTTGGGCTGTGATAAAAGACTGAAGCTGTGCTGTGTTTTCTGGACTTACTAAATCTGTATTTTCCACCAGCTGCATTCATAGCTCATCCCCCATTTCAACAGGGCCACGAGCCTCAACACTAGAGCTTTTCCAAGACAGACTCTGCCGACAAACATAGCAAGAAAAATTCAGATGGGGCCAAACTATGGGATTTTCACTCAACAACAACCAACACCACTAACAGATCCACTGATTTCAGTGGTGGAATACTGGTGGACTGAGAAACTGTCCAGCTGTTGCAATCTGTCCCATGACAGAGAATTTAATACAATTTCACACAAAGGCTTTACTCTTGCTCCCTCTTTTGAAAAGCAGGATAACATTGTTTTTATCAAGTCATGTGCTGCAGAAAGTTACCTGCATTCTACCTAGGGCCTGGTGGTGCTGCCGCATGGTGTGTCTTATGCTCCCTCCCACCAGTCCCTGGGCTGCAAGGACGCAGCCAGTGCTCACCATCCTGCCAAAGGCTTAGGTCTCCATAACCCCCTGGCAAAATGAGGATGGAAGAGCAGTGAGATGTCACAGCTCAGACCTGGACTACAGGGGATTTGTGGAAGTCTCTGTGCTAAAACCACCTTCAGAAACAAAGGCACTGGGCACTGCTCAGGTGTTGCATGTTGCACCACATGAGAGCAGTCACACTGTTATAGTCCACTGGAAGGACCACTGGCTTCAGCACACCCAGACTCACATAATCTGGTTCCTAACTTAGTGCAACACAGCAAACCAAGCATCAATGAAAGAAAAAAGGAGTCAGATTTTATAGGCATATATTTAACTCTTTTTCTACAAGGACAAGAGGTCCATCCCTTGCTTTCATCCCATCTCCCAGCCACCCTATCAACCCTGACACCCCAGCACAGCAACATCACCCTGGCTTTTTCTGCTGCTGTCCAATCTGGCAGACACCTTCCCATGGTGACATCCTACACCCTCTGCTGGGACCACACAGCAGGGTCAGACAGCAAATTCTCCCAATGACAGTGTCTTGCTCCCCTAGTCCATGGGGTGCAGGTGAGTTGGGGCAGACCTTCCCCTTTGCTGCCATTAACCAAGAACCATGACCAGATGTGTAGCTTTTACATTTTAGGGTCAGGCTTAATTCAAAGCAGATGTAGACAATTTTCTTTTATGAGCACATTATGCTCAAAGCTTCCAATGCATCTGCATAAAAAGCCCATGGAAACAACCTGATACTGAAATAGCAACTGTTTTGATACAACATCATCCAAAAGAATAAAAATCTGCCCAAGATTGTACCATTCAGTCCCTACATACCATTCTCCCTTAAAGCAGATTTATGTATGTGGCTATGTAATAATTAAAGGGAGGCATCATTAGTTAGCATATCAATAAACATGAACAATGACACAATAAGCAGGGGTTTTAGTGCCCTGAAAAGGATCTGGTTCTGATTTTGCCATTAAAAGTTAAATTAAGGAAGGCAGTGATTGTGTTAGATGTAATTTAAACATGCTGAGCATTGGAGTTATGCGCAGGAGAGGCTGCCTGTTAAGATGGAAAAACAAAGGAAAGACATGTTTTGCATTCAGATCAGTGATAATACTACTACAGTAATATAAAAGACTGCACAATCACCTGAATAATGTTCATCTTTTAAAAAAGGGAAGACTTATTTAAGAAACACTTCCTATTTCCTTAAGATTAAGAGATTAAGGACCACTGCCAGTTCTTACAGAGTCAGTGGAAGCCTTGCCACAGCAGAACTGGACCTCGGAAAGAGATTGTCATGTTAGCAAATTCCAGTTTTCTATCTTGGTGGCCATAGCTGGATTAGCTTCTATCTCAGAGCATTGCTTGGATGTGATGTTAAAGTAGGCAAAACAATCTTTTCTTTTAGCCATTGCTACAAGAAGCTTTTCAGCTAGCAGTTTAAACTCTTTGCCCCATGAAGTACATAACCTTTTCCTCTCTCCACTACAACTTTGGTTCTATTTATTTAAATACATACAGAAAGGAGAAAGAAAAGCAGTTCTTACCAAAGATAAAGAAAATCTGAGGACAGTCCCCATAACAAACAGCTTCCGGGCTTTCCTACGAGACTGACAAGCTTCCCTGCTAGATTTGCAAATTGTACACAACGGGAAAGTGGAGAGATATATTCCACTCTGTGCGAAATAGCACTCAACATCCTCACCCACATGTATGAGATCACACAACAGAGATCTCCCTTTTAAATATATTTGTTGCTTGTTCTAAAGGTGAATTCATTTTTTCAAGACCAAGAAGTAGGAGCAAAGACCTCCTGAAGAACACACCGGCAGCAGTTTGTCTTTTCTAACGCTGGAAGGCTAGAGCAAAAATCTTGGTTTCCCAAGCAACTGCAGCAAGGCTGAGAGGGAATGAGACATAGAGGAAAAAAAAAGGGGGGGTGCCAGGCCACCGTTTTTGATGGAGAAGCCCTCTAAGGCAAGACAGGCTTTAACAACCTGCTTTTGCAGGAATTAAGGCCCCCAGGACATAGCTCGAGTGGTTATAGCTCTTATTCCTTTGCATAGGACAAGTCCTCCCAGTTCTCTCTACATGAAATGGACCTAGGAAACCCCAAATCAATGCTGGCTGTTCCTGGCCAAGGTGCTCAGAAGAAAGACAAGATGTGAGCTATTGATGAGATAAAAAATTCCTGTGAGTCAAATTAAAAACAAACTGTTCCCTGAATGCAAATGGCAAGACAGATTCTGCTACCTCCTGCTCACAGTAAACAACACGTGGACTGATGACAAGGGAATCCATCCCATCATCCCATCCCTCCCATCCCTCAATGGAAGAGAGGGATGTTCAGCAGGAACCAGTCCCAGGCCACTGAAAACAACTAGCAGTGTATTCTCAGCATTGAATCTCAGAAGAGTCACTTGTGCAATTGTGCTTGGACACATGGGGTTATGTCATTGTAATGAAAACAAAAATAAAGCAAGACAAAAAGAAAAAAAAAAAAGTCAAAATAATAGGAAAAAAATAATAAAAAAGGTCAAAAAATCCCAACAACAACAACAAAAAAGACCACACACAGAAGCTCTCTGGTGTAAAGTCTGCCAAAACTCATTTACAGCATCTTTGAGTGAGTGTCAATTTATTTTTCCAAGACAGAAGCCTCAGCCTTTCATATCAGTAACTATGAAAATACATTTTTCAGGCCACCTTGCTTAGAGTCCCCCACTGTGGCTGTTAGATAACAATCTGCCTTGTAAGTGGCTATTGTTACTGTGAACTGTCTCTTTTATACCATTGTCTTGGTGAAAAGCCTTTTCTGAAAGTAGTCCATTAGAGAAGGGAAAAAAACAAGCTCTGAGCCCGGCTGTGTAGCAGAATCAATGGCTCCCTTTGACTTACTATAAATTTAAGAAACAACAAGGTTTTGCTTTGCTAAGCAAAGGCTGATAATTTGGCTCATCTGCACTTACAGCATCTTACCGAAAATGCCATCTGTACCAGACGTTTTGAAGACTTTGGTGCAATATTCACTTAGCTTAGATAAATAATTTAGTCAGACTCATTAAAAAATAATCAGTGAATTAATTTTCATAGTGTACATCTATGCATGTAATTTTTAGTCCTCTATAACCCCGAATGGCCATGAGGATATTCACAGTGGATGAAGAAAATGCTGGTGATTGATGGAATAAGACTGAATATAGATTTTTATTCTAGTCATGGAATTTCTTCTGAAATCTACTATGTGTGTTTGAGTCCTATTACTGGCAAGAGCAAAATGCATACGCACTATAGGGAAAATAAGACCCTTTATGTCTGTTGCAGGCCACACATATAGTACAGGAAACTTAACTCCTATCATGACAAAAGAAGTCCACAAAAACATCATTTCATGCTACCAAAAGGAAATCTTTTGTGCTGATATATATGACAGGAATGTATACCACTGAAATCACTGTAGATAGCTACAAAACACTACGCAATATATAGAAATACCCTAAGAACATACAAAATTTACCAGTAGTGACCTGAAAGTGCAAGGAGTACATATAACTAAATGCCACATCCTGATCTATAAAATCCTTTATGACTGACATACAAGCTGATAATTACAAAGCATCATTCAGACCACATAAAGTAACAAATAAAACAAATAAAGAATAGTATTCTTTAAGAAAATCAAAACGATGACAGCATTGGGAATGTTATCTTTGGGACTCAGAACACCATTTCTACCTTGATACCTACCAGGGCCAAGGAAAATATATGCTTGAACAGGGCGACACAAATAAGAATGCAAACCACCACAGAATGCCTCAGGACTATTACCTCTTTAAGTCTCAGCCTTTAAATCCAGCAAGCCATTAACTGTTTGTTCTTAGGCATCTCACAGTATTTACAGGGATCTTTCAGGTATTAAATATAGGTCTAAAGAAAGCCTTTGAACCCCCTTCCAATGATTGTTTTAGGCATTGTGGGGAGTTACACAAATATATTTCTATGAAAATTGAAAGCCTTAGTAAATATTAAACTTCATTTCCTTTTGAAATAAAAAACATATATGGCTTAAAGCCAAAAGTGAGTTTTATAAATACAAAGTTAATTTGAGCATTAAATTGTATTTTTACTCCCATACAACCATTACCCTGAATCAACGTCAGTATGCCACAATGATTCAAAATACTGACACCCTACTACAAGCTACTTTCCCATTTTCCTTTTAAGGATATGATTGTCCTTAAAATATGTACATAGCAAGCAGCCAAACGAACCACCAAGAGATTTGCAAAATGTACTCAACGCTGGGTATGTGATAGAAAGCTTGAGCGAGCGACTGGGGAGCACCTGGCCTCGGCAGGCAGTGCGGCTGCCCTCCCACCCTGTGCTCGGCCACCAGCCCAGGGCTCCCCGCTCCACACCAGGGGTTAGCACCGAGGGGGAAGCCACCCACCAGCATGCAGAGGACAGAGGAAAAATGGGGCAGAAAACAAAGGAGAGAGAAAAATGAAGGGAAGACAAAGAGTTTTAATGATGATTCGTGTTAGTCATTAGGTGAGAGGGAGCTAGTCTAGTGTCACTCTATTGGTTTCTCAATACAGACATGCCATAATACAAACAAAATGCATATGATGAATAATTTGCCACACACAAGTCCCATAGAGATGGCAGATGATGTCTTCTAATGGTCTTAAAGACGCACCACTCCTACTACCTGGACTCAGTGCTTCCAGTTTTTATGGTACTACCCCAATCTCACCACATCCTCCCTTCCCTCTCAACTTCCAGTACCACATAGAATCTCTCTGTACAATTTGTCTTCACAACAAAATGGGGAACTATGATTTTTCTGCAGAACTGTCATGCAAGGAAAGATGTGTCCCTTACAGTCAAACGAAAACAAAAGAAGAGAAAATGGAACATTAGGGCTGAGGACCAGGGTAATATTCCATGTTCTGTACATTCATCCTTTTGAGGGTATTTCAGCTTTAAACTTTCTAAAATGCACAAGCAGAGTCAGGCCAAATGCAAATCCCTTTCTCAGGCAAAGGAAATCACCACCAGCGTTGTTTGGAGACAGATCTAGAGCACGTCCCCCCAGCCTGCGCGTGGGAGTGTGCACGCACGGCTGTGCTCACAGGAGCGCGAGTGTGCACGGATGGGGGTGCGCGCGCCTTTGGCCAGGTGTGCGCACCCCAGGAGGAGGTGCGTTCTGACTACACATGCATATGTACAACATATCTGTGTGAGCAGGCATGTAGAAAACCACACACGGACACGTTAGAAAGAACACATATAAAATAATCTTCTTTGAAGTGTATTAAGGTTCTTATCAAAACCATGAAGGCAGGGACTAATCAGGAAAACTAACATTTTCTCCCAGTTCACTGGGGCGTTGCGGTTTGGTATTAAATCCTGCAGGAATCTAACTAGATGCCAATTTTATCCTTGTGACTACAAGGTCATTTCCCCAGTGAACCACACATATACATATATACAATTCTTATTACGGTATTTCCTGGCTTTTTATGGTTTATCTACAACCTTAATATCCTTCAAATTAATATTCTGTATATTTATTTTCCTTTTTTTCTTTCAGTTTGAGACAATAAAACCAACTGCTATGTAAAATCAGACCCATTAGCTTCAATGATGTGAATTTAGGATTCTCTGCATAATATAGACATGTATATTTTTAAAATGTATATTATTTTTCAGATACACTGGAGCATATATTTTATATTAACTGTGGTCTGATGATTAAATACTTATATCAAAATATTTTGTAAATACATAACATTTACCTTTAGACTTCAATGACTTTTGGAGCTTTTTCAGTGTATCATAAAAATATGTCCTCAGGCACATTAAAACCCTACTAAATTTCTCTGAAATGTTGTCAATGCCCATGTACAGCAGCCACTATTCAAAAATGACCTGGCCATTAATACATTTCTCATAAGATCCATGCTCATCAGACCATTTTATGTACCACTAGCTTACCATATTTCTTTTTCTCTCTTAAAATTATTCTGACATTATTAAGAATGAAAATAAAAAGCAACGAGAACCCAAACTTTCTTTAAATAGTCAAAAACTAATTTTATATATTTTAAAAAATAATAATTAAAAAAACTGTTTCTTACCTGGGTTCCTTCTTCTGTAAGGTTTAAGCCCAGAGCAACTTTGTCTAAACCCCTGAAAATAGAGGTTTTCAGTGGCAATGCTGTCAGAACCTCAGAGCTCTGACCCATGGAATGTGCCACCAGAATAAAATCAGCACTTCAGACTTATCTGGGGATGCATGAGCCCATACAAAACAGAGTTTTTCTCTAATTTAAGGTACTTACACAAAGTTCTATCATTTTAGAACTGTAAAATTATCTACCTATAAAAACTAACTCTTGCTTAAACTCTAGATAATACAGACGGGTGATTTTTTTTTTAATTTTTTATAAAAAATCTGTAGCATTGAGTAAATCTGCTAAAATATGTATATATTTACACATGGCGAGTAAGTTATTGTATAAATGTGAACAGTGTGTATATATTGGCATTTAGTAAAATGTTTCCCTGAACCTGATTGTATGCATTATCGGACAGGTATTGATGTAAACATCTGAACCTATGTCAGGTGTCTCTGTTACCCATTTAAATTAGACCAGATCAAAACCAACCAGACAGACAGACAAAAATATGTTTTCCTGTTAGACAAGTCCACCTAACTGCTTAGTTAACTACTGCACACAAGTCAGTCAAGCCTGCTGCTGAGCAGTGCTCTTGTTCCTACAGCAGGTAAAATACCTGTTACATTGGTTGTTTTTTGCTTGGCATTTTTTCCAACATCTTGTAGAGCAAACAGCATTTTCAGCACCAGGCACCCACCCTCCACTCCTCCCCCAGAAATTATTAAAAGGTAAGTGTATTGGAGAACCTCTCGTGTCGCTCCTTTTGTAACTCTGTTCCCTTGAAGAACTCATGGCACTGCTTTGCGTGAGGAAGTATGTTCATTTAGGTTCATAATCCAAGTCCTGCTTCCAAAAAGGCATGTAAAAATGAACCTCCCCAGTGTTTAGTGCTGCAGAAAAAAGATACAAATGTAAAAAAAAGTGCTTGAAAAGAAGTTGACTTTTTATATTCAGCCATACAGCCTAGTAAGAAGGGATTCGGAAGTGCAGGCCCATGGAGTACAGTGAAGTAAGCCTTTTAGGTTGCCTTTCTTCAGGTGATGCAAAACTAGTTCATTATCTGTGGTCTTCTATGTAGACTTTCACACACCAAGACCTCGCTGTCCATCTTTGTCTCCACCTCTTATTCAACTACTTTTTGGCACTGTCCTGGTACATGGCAGCTTTCACGGTTGTCCCTGCTAAGCCCCTATTACTGACCCGGCGTACCAGTACTTTGGAGACAGGGATTTTTGTTCTGTGCATCTCGCTTTTGGCCAGGTGATGGTGTGTGACATGATGGCTGTTACCGGCATCTGCTCCATGGCTGGCAGGATGAGACGAAAGGTGTTTAATGCTGATGGGTATCTTGGAGTCCTTCACTGTGCTTGAGGGTGTTTTCAGTGAGCATGTGGTCGTTATTGGAGACACGGGCTTGGAGCGTGGCACGGAAGTGACCTCTTCATCTGTAGGCCCTGCTGGTGGGTTCTCATCCGGCTCAGCGTAGAGGTCATAGAGAGCATCCCCACTGTAGCTGTCCCTGGGAATGGTCTCCTTCTGGATGCTTGTGGAACCATCTTCCTCAGGACCAGGGGTGGTGGAATCCCAGTAGCCCTCATCACTGTTTGGGACACCTTCATGCTGCTCCTTCTCCCTTCCCTTCTGCTCCTCTTTGTGGTTGAGGTGAATGGGGATCTGGTGGAGGCCACCACGTTTCACCACCACCCTGTTCTGAGCCCCCTCAGTACCTCGGTTGTCCTTCAACCCCTCGGGCTTTTTGGTCCCTTCTCCACCTCCTCCTGCTCCTCCTTCTGCCTGGGTCTCCTCTGTCTGTGACAGCATATCCCAGAACTCCTGCAGGTAGGTGTCATCCACCTGGTCTGGGCTGGCCATTTCCTCCCCGCCTCCTTGGTAGGCCACCATGGTGGGGTGCTTCTTGGAGGCACCCAGCTTGCTGGCCGCGGGGGTGCTCTTCTCACAGCTGCCACTCCCGCCGCCCACATCCTCCTCATGGTCCGCAATAATATCTCCACAGCCTGTAAGAGAGTCAAAGCTTTTCAGTGAAGTCACGTCAGCAAACATCAAACAAATACGATCAATCGATTGCTCTGAGGGTGGATCAACAGAGGAAGGGTCAGGGGCGGCTGCCGTCTCTTGACCGCTATCACAGTGAGGTTCAACAGGGGGGATAGTCGTTATTGGAATGTCACCTGTTATGGCCGCATCCTTCGCAGTTCCAACCTCTTCGGCGCCTGGGTCCGGCGGCTCCCGGCAGAGCTCCTCGGGTCGCCTCCCAGCCGCGGCAGGGTCCTCCCCAGGGGGGGTGCTGCTGTCCCGCGGCTCCCCACCGCCCGCTTCGGGCTCCTCGGCCGCGGCGTGCGCCTCGCCGCCGCGCTTCTCCCGCGGCGGTTCCATCCCGACGTCTCCTGCGCTGTTCGGGGTTTCAGACAAAGGTTTCGGCGTCTCCTCTTTGATGCACTCCAGGCTGGCAGTCAAAGACCCCGGCATAATCAGACCGGACGGGAGCTCCGAGGTTTCTCCCCTCTCCTCCTTGCCGTTTTTGTCCTTCTTATGCCATCGCATGCTGCTGAAGATCCCTTTCAGCCCCTTCTTTTGTCTGCCGCCAGCCCGCTGATCCGCGCTCTCCGCCTTGCCGTTCTCTGGCCTGCCGTTCTTCCTCAGCAGGGAGAAGAAGCTGTGTGACTTGGCCACCGAGCTGCCGGGGGAGACCCCGAGGCTGCCGGCCGGCCGGCCCTGCGCCTCCTTGCTCTGCGGGTCGCCGCCGACCGGTTCCTCCTTCTTGCTGCTCTCCAGCACGGCGTCGGCCAAGCCGTCGTGCGTCCGGCTCCGCACCATTCCCGCTTTGCTGGCGCCCTTCCCCTCCCCGCCTTTGCTCCTCACCCCGAAGATGCTCGGCATGGTGCCCCCGGATTTCCTCCTCTTGAAGAGTTTGAAGGCGGTTTTGTTAATCCTCCCCGACGGCTGCTCGGCGGCCGGAGGCTCGGCACAGTCGCAGTGCGAGTCCATCTCTTCCGTTGCCGCCGCCGCCGCGGCCTCCCCTCCGCCGCCGCCGCCGCCCCGGTGCCCGGTGCGATCCCTCACTGACAGCCCCACCGCCGCCGCCGCCGCCCGCCCGTCTCCATGGCAACCCGGAGGGGTGGGGGGGATAAGCCGCTTTTCCTCCGCCGCGGGCCTGCGCCAGGCCGCAGTCGCCCACTCTGAACCAACCTGAGCCGCAGCTGCTCCGCCGACAGCGCCCCTGCCTCCACCCCTCCCCAAAAGGGCTTACATAACTTAACCCCTCTCCTCCCGCCGCCGGCCGCGCTGTCGCCGCACGGCGCCGGCGGAGGCTCTTCCGACGCGGGGGGCGAGGGCCGCGCCGCCCGCCCAGCGGCCCCGCGGGGGGCCCGCGGCGGTGGCGGCGAGCGAACCCTCCCTCCTCGCCCGACCGCAGCCCAGCCCAGGGTCCTTTCGCAGCCTCACGGCACCTCCTCTGCAGCTCTCGCACTAAAAGCCGGGCTCTCGGGTGCCCTGGGAGGGCGTCGCAGCCCCGCACATGGGCACATGGGCAGGCAGAGCTCAGCTTTTGTTTACCAGAGCGTTCTGCGGCGCTTCTGTGTCCTCCCGGCACATTAACAGGGCACTCTAGACCACGGACGTGGCTTGACTCGAACCATGCGATGTGAAACGTGGGGAAGCATCAGCAGCGCAGAGAGAAAGTGGGGGGCACATAGCCTGCAGGTGACTATACACCACACAGCAGGGACAAGCGGGTGGAAACATGGGGCACCCAGATCGAACCTGGGTAGTACATACCCCTGTGGGCAGAGGCAAAGGATGCCAGCTTTGTCTCCAAACCACCACTTTTCCCACCTCCCCAGGACAACTCCATCCTGTGTCCCTGTTTTTCCCCAAGGCCCGAGGCCACATGTCCCTACTGCTGATGACCAGAGGGGATCAGTGGCACAAGCTGGGGCACAGCCCAGCCTTCACTCCCATCCCCTGCCATGAAGCAGCACTCACGCAAGCCCTATCCCAGAGCCCACGTCCACTGCACACAGTCATGGCACCCAAATCATGCCCATGGTGCACTGCCACCAAGGATGATGGCCAACAGCACAGCAACATTGGGGTGGCTGATGTCACCCTGGTCACAAACCTCATCACTGGATGCATATCTATCCCAGATACAAAGTAAATATAGCATAGCATAGACTAGGTGAGACTAGACTAGACTAGAATAGGAGCAGTTCAGTTGGAAGGGACCTAAAATGGTCACCTTGTCCAACTTCCTGACCAATTTAGGGCTGACCAAAAGTTACATGGGGCATTGTCCAAATGCCTTTTAAACTCTGACAAGCACCTCTCTAGGAAGATTGTTCCAGTGTTTGACTACCCTCATGGTAAAGAAATGCTTCCTATCATCCAGTCTAAACCTCCCCAGGTGCAGCTTTGAACCACTCCCACAGGCCCTGTCACTGGATACCAGGGAAAAGAGCTCAGCATCTCCCTCTCCACTTCCACTCCTCAGGAAGCTGTGGAAAGCAACGAGGTCACCCTGCAGCCTCCTTTTCTCCAAACTAGACAAACCTGGCCAAATTAACTTGCCTTGAGCTCCAGACTCACTAAACAAGACCTCTACCTTGGCTCTCTCTTGAGGCTGGGTTATTTCAGGCTGCAGAGCAGACCTGCTTTCAAACAGAGCTGTAATAATGAAGGTGCCCTGGCAGCCTGGCTCTACAATACAGCCTTAGTCTGGGCTCCTCAAAACATAAATGGTTGTCTGGGTTTTAGCTCTAAATGCAAGTGAGAACCACTACAGAGAAGTCATGTATGGGCCCTCTGGCTTGGGGCTAGGTTCTTCTCCCTTTGAAGTCAGTAAAAGGTTTTGCCATTTACTTCACTAGTAGGAAGAATGGGGGGGAGGGGGGTGTTAACATCATCAGACATTCATTGCACTCTCCCATGAGAGCAGATTGAATTATCTGTTGTGAATAATTTATCCAGTGAATTTAGTCCTTTTTCTGTTCACGTATAAAAAGTGCCATTCGCATTCAGAATTACAAGTGTTCAATAAGAGCAATATGAGCACATCATTCAATTTACAGGTCTCTCCTGCCTTCTGCAAGAGACAGAGGAAAGGACAGATGAGACAGAAACCAAGATTTTGGCCAGAGGAGAAGGAGTGAGTTACATTTTACAGAGTGCGGTTCATAAACATGCCCAGCACCCAGAAGCCATGGGAACAGGTCAGATCAAAACTTCAATCACTAGGTGTAAGTTGCTCACCCTGACTATGCCTCCATCAATTGTGCCACATCATGCGTTCGCTCATTACTTGGTAATATTTCTGCTCTTTAGACAGATGAAGGAAACTTGATAAAAAAGAGGTAACACCAGATGCTCTTATGCAAATGCAAATGCACAGAGCCAGGCGTCCTTTGGAAATCTGAAAGGACAAAACCCGGTCATGTATCTTGGGAAAAAAAATGGGCAAAAATGCTAATAATTAAGACTTGGCCACATGGCTGAACTTACCAATTTTTGCACTGACATACTGCTGATTTGCTACATTTCATCAATCCTTTATATTTCACCAGTTCTTACAAGCATTGAGTCCAAAGGAAAGAGATACAGAGATATATAAAAGGCAGAGGACAGATGACTTAATGCTTCACAGCTGTATGGAACAGACAAGTTATTGTGCCCTCTTTCTTTTTGTGTGAATATTTACAGATGTGATGGAAAGGGTGGCTTTCAGATTGCTTTTCAGGCATCTTAAAATCCAAGTGTTAATGGAGGAAAATGACTTGAGGTCAGCCTGAAATTACTACTTTAGAAATGTTTTGACAAATTGAACTTTTTTCCTACACATTTATTTTCAGTCCTTTTTGCATATTTTAAAACATAATTTAAATAACCTTGAAGTACCTCTGGAAATGGATAGTCATTCTAAAATGAAATATTAAAGCACTGAATTTTGAAAGTGATAAATGAAATGTTCCCTCTTTCTTTGTTGTTGTTATTGTTTGTTTGTTTGTTTTACCCTGAATACATCTAGGAACTCATGACATGCTTTGGTCAACTGCCCTTGCAGGGCTCAACAGGAAAAGCTTTGGACAAATCATAAACCAGCTTCTAACTGAAGAAGAGCAATGCTGAAAAGTGGTTATACTCATGCAGAGTAGCTCTTAAGTCTAAGGATATTTGGATGCTTGAATGTTGCACGATCAAGAAGGTTGGGAGAAAATGTTCTTTGCCTCATCTCTTGTGCCTGTGTCCTCATGTGCAATGGGAACTTGACACAGACAGTTAAGTGGCTGGGATTTTCCCTGGAAGCAAATGGAATGGTGTCATTTTTGCTAAGCTGTAAAGGGTTACAAGATCAGCTGTGTGAAAGGACTTCCAAGTTGAGTGAGGGTGTTTTCTGGAAAAGGATGGAGAGGACCTGGATGAAATGGAGCTAGGGACATTGTCTTGCATGTGATCTTTTATTCTTTCTCATTTTACTGTCTAGAAAGGTTGGGCAAAGCCAATGTAAGCAAGACCTAATACATACTGTTTTACTCAGAGGTTTAAAACTCAATTCCCTGACTTATGGTAGAGATTTCTTTATGGCTTCCCTTCATCTCTGTAGGTCTCAAATGGGAGTCTGCTTCTGACAGTAAAAAATGTCTTCCTGGTGAAGGGAAAGACAGACTGTCAGACACCTTGCAAAGTGAAAACAAATGAGGAGCTCTAATTTAAAAGCACAGAGAGACTCCACAGTCAGCTGGAAGCTCCTGATGGACTGCAGACAAGGGACAGCTGAGCAGCTGTGGTAGAACTGTTTTTACCACATACCCCCAACCTAGCTTAGCCTGAGGGACATCTGACACGGTAGAAGAGATCCCTTGCTGAGCTGCACAGTACAGCCACACCAGCGGGTTTATTCCAGCTGAAGGGGATATTCAAAAGAGTCTGTAGAAGAAATATTTTCAAAGGTGTGGTTTTTTCATCTCAAGAATGAATATGAATGATGAAAAAAATCAGACAAAAAAAGACTAGCTAAGAAAATTACTTAGAAAAGGTATTTTAAAAAACGTAGCATTTTTAGGAATACACTTTTAAAAAATAGAAATTAAGGACTTTGAGGTGAAGGCTATCCTATCCTTGTTCACTGGACAAACTCTATAGCTTTTTTGGGCTGCTTGCTGCAAGTTACTGTCACAGACTGCTGGCCCAGCTCTCAGCCTTGGCTCCACCATTGACCTGTGCAATGATCCTTAGGAAGCCACTGCTTGGCTTCATTTCAGCCAAGGGTACCTTTTCCAGTGACCCACAGGCATCACGGTCCTGTCCCAGCTTCACTCCCTACAGAGTGTTGGATCCATAGGGGCACCCCTACCTCTGGAGCCATCGGGTGAAACAAAAGCAGCAAAAATTACAAAGCAGCCGGTGGAGCCTCACCCTGCTTTTCCCCTGCAGTTACACCAGGCAGGCACTCTCAGTTCCCCCAAAGACTGCAGTATATGGCCCAGAAGGAATGAATACTGAATAAAAATCCTAAGATTCAACAAGTATGAATTAGTGATGGAAATGACACCTAGTAAACCTTCTTGTCCCTCATTTTGACAGAACCGGCAGAGTTTTTTAATGTTTCAAGGCTGCGTCACATGCTAAATGGGAGCACTGAGCTCAGGGTGACAGGACAGAGGAGTCTGAAAATCTCTGCTGGAATTTTTTGCTTCATGCTTCTTTTCTTAGAAGCTTCAGTGACGCCAGAGAGTCAGGAGCAGCCCTCTCAACATAGTACCCAGGATATGCTCAGTTTAATGGCAGAGTTTACCCATTTTCTGATGAAGATCTCTACATTTTTGTTTGTTATCAGTCTACAGCTGTGTTTTTACCATCACATATACTATTGTGTATATATAATTCATGGGGTTTGAAGATGCAACATCAGTTTAAAACTATTAGGTCTCCCTAATGATCAGTGAATCTAAATTGCAGAAAGTGATTTGCAAGACTTTGGCCGGCACAGTGTCTGCATCAAGACCCCAGCTGGTGATGGGGGAATGTAGGCAGGCTTTTAAAAAGACATGGATAATTACCACATCAGGGTCTAGAACTAAAGGATGAGTACAGGGAGGCCCAGAACAATAACAGGTTCATAGGGAAAACAGGCTCACTACCTGAAAAGTTACTTCAAACACCCCAGTTTTTCTTACATGGTTAGGTGAGCTACTGCAGAGATAAACTCTTCAATGCATTACAGTATCAGGAAGTAGAAGAGACTCTGTTTGCTAGACTACAAAATCAATGAGCTCATTAAGGAAGACATAAGTAATGTCAGATGTCTGCTGATACCTTAAGATCTGCTTAGGGAAAAACTGGGACTGAAAAAAAAAAAAAAAAAGAACAGCTAAAACCAGCCCCCCAAAAAAACCAGAAAAATAAATGGGGGATTAAAGAATCCCTCATTTTCCATATGAGCCTTCTTGCTGTAACACTTTCTAGTGGGAAGTGTCTGCTTGTACAGATACAGAGGAAAAGCATCTGGATTTCTAACATTTGCTACTTGCTCTCGCTTGCCTCCCAACAGATCCATGTCTTCTAATACTGCATATTTCTTTCTTCCCTCTCCAGCCCATGCAGCAGCAGCTAAGACCTCCTTGGGGCCATTCGCTTTGTTACTTCTCCCTCCATTTTCCCATGTCAGACCATTTTCCACATCCTTTTTTGCAAATAAAACTTTCCTCAGCTACAGAAGCATAAAAAGCATAAATATGCAGTTCAGCATGTCCAGAGCCTGTCTGACCCTCACTCTCAGGCAGCTCATACTCAGGGATGCCTCAGGGAAAAGGTTCTTAAATTAATCTAAACCCCACAATCTATGGAAGGAAGAGTAAAGAGTGATAAGTAGAAGATGAGGGATAAAGTGAGTTTCCTACTCTCTATCAGACTGTCATCTCCACACAGGCTTCACACTCACCAGAATCTGCCCTATTAACACATGAAAAACTCACTGAGAAAATCTGGTGTCAGTGCACCATCCAGATAGCTAAGATCATCATGACTGGGAGATGCACATGTCCCTATAAAGTCTATCTCCAGTCTCCCAGGAGATAATAAATTGTCATTACTTTGTTTTATTGGCTGAAAAGCTACAGTACTGGGAAGCGTACAGTGAGCAGAACAAGACCTGTTTCTCAAAATAGAGAACTGAACTCTGTTTTCAGAAAATTTTGTTTGAGCCCCATAAACAGAATTTGGAAGTGCTCACTGCAGAACTGTACAATTTAATTAATCAAAATGTCCTCTAAATCTCTGAGAAATTACATCAAAGAAGAACTGAGGTACAGATTCTTGAACAGGTAAGTGATCATGCCCTTCTGCAGCATAAATGTGAGGGAAAAAAACCCCAGCCACTGACTTTTCACATGCAGTCTAGCCAAAATGGGAATAAGTCCCATTTCACAAGCCCAGATGACTGTGTATTAGACCAGAGACCTGCTAGCAAGGGCTTCACAAGAAGGAATACTTCTTGTTATCACCAATAATATCCTTGCAGAAAAAGCCAGCAACACCTTTGTATGTGAAAGGAATCCTGTGGCCTCTGAAGTTTTCTTTTATTACTGACATCCCCAGCATCCCTTCTGGGTGCAATATTATAGAAAAAAAATTCAGCAAGAAATGTATGTTCAGGTTATGCAAATCAATCATGAGATTTTTGAAACCAAGTAAATAATCCGAGCTAAGAAGGGATGAAGTTACAGCATTTTGTTCCATGTTTTTATGTAGATTGTTTTTGTTGTTGAAACAACTTCTGTATAAATGGTTTATGTTTTGTTGTTTTAAAGAGTAAAATAGGAAAATAACAGGAACCCTCCCAAAATGAAGTAAAACACAAATTTGACCCAAAAGAAAATTATTTAATGTTTTCCAGTTCAGCCAACAGACTGGAAAAAAAATCAATTGTCCTCATAGGATCTCTGTGTTATCCAACTGTTTTTCCTAATGAAAAACAAAAGGATTACAGAGAAATAAGGAAGAAACTAAGAAACTGAAGGGGGGAAATATCTGTAATTTGTCTTAAAGCTAAATACAAATGCAGGCAACACATGTAGACCCCCAAGGGACAGATTTACTTCTAATTAATAATATGGTAATGCCCTAGTCCCCTGCATTTAAAAAGACCAACAAACAAACAACAAAAAAACCAAACTAAAACAACCCTCTAGATTAATCCTGCTGTAACACTATAGCTAGAACCTCTAAGAATTAACCCAGCCCAATCCCAGATTTACTTGCGCTGTAATTACTGGAAATGTGGAGAGTTGCTTTTCTTCCATATACTGAACTGAAAAGAGAAATGTTTAAAAAAAAGCCTGTAAATATGAGGGGGGTTTTATATGGATATACAGCCATTTACTTTCTCCTTTTGATGTTTGCAATAGCCCAGACATAATAAAAAGTTTTTATTTTAATTTCTAATTGTGCTAGTTAAGTTTTTCTACTCTAAAAATAAATGAAAATAAAATCCTGGTTGTGCAGTCCCAGCAGACCTGACAGACAATAGTATCACAGGAGGCATGGGTCTTTAATTAAAAGTCAAACAACAGTCTAAGCAATTCAGGGGCATGATGGGGAATAACGTGTTTTTCAAGCAGTTGAACTGGTATTTGGAGGCTGAGAATATTTTTACTAAGAGGTAAGCATTCAAAAATCTTTCATTGTATTGGGGATGCCTGAGTGTTTTCCTCACCCTTGTACTACCTCACACCTTCCCACTGGCTTCAGCAGAAATACTTCTGGATGTACAAGTCAGAATCACACCTGATTAAAGATGCAGCCTCCCAGAACAGGACATCTAGATAGATGTGATTATATTACTTGTCCTTTTCAAAAATTTAAGAAATACTTCTCCAATTCACCACCAAGACTATTGCTACATTAAGCTGCTACATATAAAGAAAAAAAAAAATCCTCTCACTACATTTACTGATAGATAAGTTATTAGTTTGACTTCTCACTTTCCTTCTTTCCCCTCATTTCACTATGTATAAAGCTACCAGCTCCTGGGCAAAACATCAGCTGGAGAGGTTGGGTGCCAGAACTATGGTAGCACATGGAAGTCTTTAGGCTCAGGTGAAAGGACAAATATGAAAGAGGGGAAAAAAAGCCCACCTCAGCACATGTGAAACATACAGGCTGTGAGGGAATTACTGAAAAGCTTTGGGACTAAATTTGGGCCTTGGAACACGGTGGGAGAGGAGAGAAATAATTGTGCTTTTTATTATAACAAGATTCCAAAATAGAATTCACTGTCAGGATTTTTTTTAGGAGCTCCAAAACTTCAGCCATTCCTTTATGATCTGCTCTTAAGCAGATAGACACTGTATGTTTTGTGTTTGAAATAGGGTATGTCTCAGCAGCTTTCAAGGGAGTTGAATATAAGATGCTATACAAAACTAGGCCATGCCTTGCAAACCTGTAGGAACCACTGGTTTCCATCTGTTTCAAACCAAAGGGTAGATCTCATCCTCCCATGCTGTAACCAGCTGCAGGGTAAACAGCTGCATCACAGCTAGTTATAGCTTAAATCCCCTTTCTCTAATGTGGTAAAAGAGAGGTATTCTTGGGGTGCATTTATTTGACCTGTTTTATATGTCAGCTTAATAGTGGATGAGGTAAATCTTACCCTAAAAGTTCTGATCCCAAATTAAATGTTCACAGAAAAACATGTTAAATTTGCTCAAATCAGACCCTCTCAGCATTTGTGGATTTTAAGTTATTTCCTCCCTCTTCCAAAAATATCAGCCAACATTTTTCACCTTTAGTTTCTCCATTTGGGGAAAACATTTTTACACAGAAATAAAACATTTTCCATCACCTCTAATGCAAGCATGTGCATTGCTCAATGTATGTTCATGTGGCGATGTCTATTTCTTGCACTAGGGGAGCTACTAAGCTGATGAGGAGTTTGTGGCACTGGGATGCTGGTCAAAATTACAGCATGGGAAAAGCTTGGTGGGACCTGGATTTTGGTTGTATCAGTCCCTCAGAGCTGTGAGAGTTTCTAAAGAAACCTGACCCTGCTTGTGCTTCAAATGATGGCATCATCAAATGATGCCTTGATACACGTCAATGAACTCATTAGTTGGAGGTGGTCATAGGGACACTGGTAGCTTGCAAAGAAGCACACAATTCATTTCCCACATGGCACATTCACTGATCTCTTTTTAATACTGGTCTCTGACACCCGGCTCTCACTGAAGAGCATTATGTGGTACACACGATACAAATAACACCAGAGGGTTTTTTCCAAAAGGTATTTTTGACAAGAGCTGTTGCTCTGACAGCAGATTGCTCAATCAATTCTAACTGAATGTCAGCTAAAGGACAGCTTTTCAGTTTCCTCTTTTTCCTTTTTTTTTCATCACTAAGAAAAACGAAGCAGTGGGTGTTGATTTATGACAGTTTAACTAAAATATCTAAAGATTACTGTTCGGTTTAAGAATAGATTAGTACCAAGAGGAATAATCACTGGGGCTTCCACTCCTGCTTTTCTTGCTTGGACAAAACAGGTTTGAGGAGAAGCATCATTTGCACAAGGAGCATGTAAGAAATGTAGGGTCAAGCCCTTTGAGTGGGCTTGTTGGGCACCTGGGATGCAAAGCAAGCATCTCCCAGCCCTGTAGGACCTGGAGGGCTTTTCTCAGTAGTGTTTCCACACACCATAGCTGAATTTGGTATCTACCAAGGACAACTGCAAAACTTCCACCAAGCTCCACAGTGATGAATCAGGGCCAGGGGCAAGCACGCTGGAAACTAGAATAGTTTTGTGACTGGCTGGTTGGGGAAAGCCCATTTCTCTTGACTCCTGGTCAGGGTATATTGTCCCCTGCTTCCACCAAAATCCAATGGGTAAACCATGCACCAATACAAAAGATGTCATATGTATCTATCAAATGGGACAGTCAAGATCATCCAGTCCTTTTTGTGGTTTCTCCATGGAGCTTCATAAAAATAGGCTGACAGGTGGTCAGAGAGCTTTGCCTGAACTTGTGGATTACCAGGCTGGAAGGAAGCATCCTGTGACTGTCAGATCTGCAGTCTTGGAAAACATGGGCTAGAGAAAATTACCTGTTTTTTTTCAATGACACCTGTCTATGACCAGTCTCTCTTTGACTTCCTCACTTCATGGCACAAATGCACACACATACGTACATATCTAAAACCACAGAAGTCCCAAAGCATTTTTTTAGAGACATTCTTTTCACACTCTGGTCTTTCTTAACCATGCTTAAGTATTTACTCTCTCTCAGAATAACTATATCATTTTTTTGAAGTGCAATTGTATGTATGAAATAGTAAAGGGGATAAATGGACAGCATCCTTCAGTGACACTTATCTCAGATCAATTGATAATCCCTTGTCAGGCTGATTGCTGTCAAAACCAGGACAAGCAAAGACATTTTCATTCCCAACATTGCAGCTGTTGTCTTTTTCTGTTAGCCCAATTAAGCAAAGTGAAAAGGAGTAGCACCATATCAGAGCCACTTTGCCTTAGGATATAAATTGTCGTCTTGTATTTGTCCATAGCCAACACTGCAAGAATAACAAAGTGATGCCATAAAACTCCACCACTGTGCTGAAAACACAAAGGAACCATTTTTTCCCCTCCAAGGCAACATGGCATGAAGCCATGATGCCCCATGACAGGCGCCAGCCCTTCCTCAGCCCAGCAGATAGCAGGGCTGTGCACGGCCATCGTGTGGCTCCTGCTGCCAGCCCCGAGCCTGTGCTGCTGGGGACTGGGCTCAGCCTCCCTCAGCTTGAGCCCAGCAGAACTGGATTCCTTCCCCTCACCACTCCATTGCCGTGCTGAGGGGTTCTACTGGGTGCTGTCATGAAAGCTATTTTCCCTCCTCCACTTTTCCTCCACGCTTGGCAGGAGAGAGCCCTACACCTTTCAGCTTGGAAAACAAGAGGGAATCAGTAATTTTCTCTGGCACTGTTAGTCAAAGCCCTCCTGGAAACAAGCTGACACTATTATTGTAGAAGTGTAGCTGAATTCTGGCAACAAATGCCAAAGAGTGCATCACCCTCGTGGTTTGTTGTCTACATGGCAAGACACCCTATTGTGTGCTGGATTGTCACAAGTAATCTATGCAAATGCAGTCATTAGCTTTAGCAGATGTTTTTTATCATGCTGCTTCATAACTGAAAAGGGATCAGCAGGGATTTTTTTGCTTTCTTTCATAGATTTTGAAGAACAGAATAAATTGCAACAACTTGTTAATGTGAACATACCCTTTCTGGTACTTAAGGCTGTGCACCTACTTCCTCTCTACATAAGAATATTTTATTTACAGCTTTTAATTGTCTTGATCTAAATTTTAACAGAAATCCCTGTAACAACATTAGGAAAGTGGATTTGTGTTTGTCTGCCTGTAACACATGGAGACAAACAGATACCTTATCAAGGTATCAAAGAGGAGAATCAATGTCAGCAGCAGATTTAAGTTCTTCATTCCTGTCTTTGCTACCAGGCAGAGCCTCTCATTACAAAATACCCTTTTGCTCTCTTTAGGCTTGTTCATCTGAGTTAGGTACCTTCGACAGATATCAGAGCAGTGGGCAAGGGAGTTTTGTGGGGAGAGGTTTTAATATCACAGATGCAGACCATTTTGTGCCTGTTGTCCCATCACCAGACAGGACCCTGTGCAGTGCAGGTGTAACCTCAACATCCCATCCTTGAGCCATGGTTAGGCCATGAGAGCTCTGGGGGCACAACCACTCTCTGAGCCTGAGAGCTTGTGATGGGAATTGAGTCTGGAGCAGGGACCAAGGCAAGACTGACATCAAAGAAGCAAGAAAGAGGGTGAAGCTGAACTAAGAGGATTTGCTGGGGACTGTGCCAGGGAACCCCTGGAGCAGCCATATGGCTGTAGGCAGAGCTGGGCACCACCCACCTCCACTGCCCCTGTGACCATACAAGCAGCTTCTTCTCAGCAGCACAACAGTGGCCCTGCTGCGGTGGCACTATGCTCCCTGCATGTCCTCCCTACGCTCTGCAGCTGCTTGCCTGGGGCTGTTGAGCCTAACGAAAGTTTGGGGAGAGGGCAGGGAGCAGCAAATGAAGGGAGAAGGAAGCAGAGGGCTCAAGCAGCCCAGCACCCCACAGCCCTCCCCATCAGCCCCTGAGCATGAGCCCACCACCCATGGGCGCAGAAGGCGGCATTAGGCTGCACTATAGTAATTAAGTGTGGATCTCCTGGGTGTTTAAAAGGAAACAAGTTTAACTAGGTTTTAATTAAAGCTATTGTGAATCAGCTTAAATTTGTGCTCCTTCAGTTCTCTAGGAAGATTTTAACTGCAGGGGTGGGATGCTATCTCGTGGAGGCAGGACTGTCTGAGCTGGTTAATTGTTAGAGGCGTGTGAAAACCTAAACATGCTGACCCAAATGCAGGTCTTGGAAAGGGCTCAGCCCAGTGTCCTTGGATATCAGTGAACAAAATTGTTCCCACGGGGACTGGAGATGTTCAGCCTTACAACTCTGTTTCAAGAGCAAGGTGCACTTTCTCCCTCTGTTTTCTCCAACGCAGATAAACAGTTCTGTGTATCCTAAAGAAAACCAACTCTACCAAATAAGGTAGAAGTAAAAGGGAAAGGGTAAGAAAAAGATCAAATCACTTCAATTAGCTCCCTTACTGAACAATTGGAAAACACTTAGCAATAGGAAAGCATATAAAATTAAAAAAAAAAGATAGAGAAGAACACAGTAGCACAGAGCACTAATGTAAATTTGGTGTGACTCCAGCATCTGAACTGCCTGTTGCACTGCAAATATAGTGAAGCATTTTAAGGGAGTGATGCTTTTCTATTAATCATTTATAATATTGATAGTGTATTTCTTGTAAGAGTCCTTTTTTTTTTTTTGTACACTGAACATTACAGATGTTCAATCATAATAAAGGTCTGCAAACTATTTGCTTCTAGATAGGGAGAAAGATTTCCAGAAGTTTCTCTTAACTTCAAAAGTGAAAAGTTATTTACATGGAAGAAATACATTAACCTGCTACCAATAAAGAGAGTATAGTATTCTCAAGAGGTTTCTGAAAATTTTAAGTATCTTAGTATCAGATGGTAAATTATTATCTTGTAATAAGGTGTTTGTGCATAGTTTGCCATGTTTTTTTTACATTTAATAAGAATTAAAGAAAACAAGAATGACAGTGGATACTCTTAAAATGTCAGGAAGCAATAATCAAACACTTCATCTGCCTTCATTTCACACTGGCAACACATTTTTCACTTCTCTTGTTTGAAAGACAGAAAAATAGAGTACGACATTATGAATTTCTGTGGTTTTATCTTTACTGTGGGTTTCCTGCTATAAACCATAGCTGGACAATCATACTACTGGGCTAAATTACAAAGGCAGGGCTTTAAAATGTAGTTATTTTTATACTACATACATCTGTAACACCAGGATCAAGCAGAACCCTGGGGACCTGGTTGTGTAAGACAGTTCTATCAGAGATGTAGAAAGCTAAACTTGCCAGTGATTAAAATTAACACATTTTCATGTGAGAGGTACAGATCTAGACAATATATAAACCATAATTCGAGTCCCTAAGTTTGCATTTAAGCATCTTAATAAACAGCCACATGAAAGTACCAAAAATCAAAGTTGTAATGGAAAAATGCCATCTGATTTAACTCAGAGCTCAGCCAGGCCTTGCAAAGCCTGAGGCAAAGACCAAGCAGAGCAGCAAGGCTACACATTACAGTGTCAGCATGGTGGAAAGGGAGGCTGGATGCACTGTGCCCAGCCCTGGGCTGATCTAGGAGATGATTCCCAAAATCCTGGTTCCCCACTGCTCCCATTCACTGTGGTTGGAGACACCTCAGGAACACCAAGGATATTCCTCTTACATAGTTGGGGAAACATGGATCTGATGGTACCACACAAAGCCAGGAGAGGGTTTGCCTTTCCCATAGGTTTTACGAGGACTGAAGGAGGAGCAAATGCCTCTAATGCCAGCTCCTCAGCCCTCTCCAAGGGGAGGTGGGCAATGAGGAGGGATATGCTAAATGCATCCTTCCTAGTAAGACACATTGTGACAAAGTTATATGTGACACCTCCAGGAGCACCCTGGGACGTGTTTGATACACCTTACAGTTATCAGTTTTAGGTCTTCACCCCAGGCTGATACTTTTTGTCAGTAATAAAGAGGAAGAAAGGGTTTATCTCACCCATAAAAAAAGGTTGTATATTACTGAATTATAAAAAGTACTGACCTCATATATTTTTTCCCCTTACTGTGTGCAAAGACATCACTAGTAGAGATACACAGTCTCCATATAGTAAACAGCAATTGCTGGAGAAGTGCTTTTCCTCTCTCTGTGCTCATTTAAGCAGTTTTCTGTAAAAACTCAACTAGGAATTTCCTAAAGGGACTAAAACTACCAGACCAGTTTAATCCCTGCTTGCTTTATCTGTATTTCTAAGTCACAAAGTGATTTAATTAGTAACCAGTATGACAGCACATATAGATTACTGTCCTATTAAGACAACAATTTTCTTAGCAGAATTAAAAAAAAAAACACCTCCTTTTCTCTAGAACAGCCCTCAGCCATTCAGCAAGACAAATGGGGGTTCATGTCTTTGTGAAACAGTCCTATTTCTGAGCACGTTTATTGAGTTTTTGCATCAGGGAACTGCAGAATTTTGAAACTCTGTTGCTCATCTAGAACACGAAGTGTATCATGAAGCACTGTTATCAAAATAGAAAAGGCTGATTGATATTTTTTTTCTTTTTTCATAAATATACAAATAACTTTGTTGAACCCTGGGACAGAAACAGTAATCTCTCTTGACATATTTCAAAGCACAAGGAGCTGCTATATGCTGGGCTGGGTCCATGTGAGTGGATACAGCCCCACACACCCGGAGGCTCTGCAGGACCCATCTTGCCATCAACATTTTGACTTTGGCAAATCTTAGCCACTGACTTTATTTGCCACAAACAACAGAAGACTTGGTCAGTTTTGCTCTGTGGAGAAACAACTCTTCTAAACAGTTCTTCTATTAGTGTATCTTCCCAACTTTTTTCCACATTCTCCTTGAAAGCTGAACAAAGCCGTAGTTTTCAGCATGAAAGATAACCACAGTAGACATCTTCCCATTTCACTGGTTAGTGCCAAGTCTGAAAAATGATAAGGCCCTGCCATACAGAAAATACAGTATGCAGAAGTAACACAACATCTTCTGTCTCTTACATATACCACAGACCACAGATCAGCTGGGAAATACCCTGGGTTGCTGTAGCACAAGCTGACACAGAGGCTGATACCCACGCAAACAATGCCCCAGAGGTCAAATCATAGGCACAGGCAAACGCTGCGCAAGCCCCAGTGCCTGCATTTTTGTGATGGTGTCAGCTTATCAGTTGTACTGAAAAGAGATCTACTGCAAAGCAAAGCTGGAAACACAGCTGGAGCACAGGCAATGCAGACTGGCAAAGCAGCCAGCAGTCCAAAATAATGTTTTGAAGGTAGGAAGAGCAATTAGAGCTGCAACAGAAAGTCAGCCCCAAATCTGGCTGCTCCGGAGGTATCTTGCCAGCACTAACACAGGTGTGATCTGGTGGGACCACCAAGAAGTGTTCATGCAAGCACCTCCTGGCTGCAAATACTGCCCATCCTTTGCTGGTATAGCTGTAGCAGAAGAAGAGCACCCCTTAGGCTACTTTGTTGAAGAGAAGTGATTTTGACCCTCACTCCACACGTTTCTATGCATGGCTGAAATGCAAGGAAATTAAATAACTCTGAACTTGAAGATAGCGTTGCATGAAGAGGAAGAATAAAAACACTCATGCCTTTCATTTCTGTCCTTTCCAGGTAAGGGCAAATGGATCTGGCCAGGATGGTAGTTTTATAACTGAATTATCCTTAGAGAAAAATACCTACTTCTGCATAAAGTGAGACTGTATGAGTTCTAACATCTAAAGGGCTCCTGGGTTTGCATTGGTGCCCTAATTTCCATGTCTGACTGCAAAGGCATCATTACTGGTGTGAGCTCTTTCAACTCACCAGTTACTATCTTCTGTCCCTTCCAGGTCTTTATCTCATCATTTCCTCTTGCTGTTAAAAGGCAACACCATGAAGAGAGGTATCTGTCGATGTGGCAAATGGCTGAGCCTCACAAGAAGTCCCAGGTAAAACCCCTTCATCTGATTTCTGTTTCTGATCACTTCCTTATTTATGGCCATTTCTCAGCTGTGTCCTTTAAAAATTCCTTGGGAGAAAAATATACCCCATAAAATTAGAGCTATCCTTGAAACTCTTCAAAAGTTTAGTATAACACAGGTGATTTTTTCATTTCTTTCTTTTATTCCCACACACACAGATGAGACACATTGCATTCGACATTATTTTGAATCACAGATGCTTCATATTCTTGTCCTCAAAAGTAGTGCACAACTTTTTTTCTTTATTTTTCTGAGGCAGTAAAGCAAAAGCTGGAAAGCTCAAGGTTTTTTGAGGACCATCTCCAGGAGCAGAAGATAGAATGCAGTGCCCAAAATGGGCCAGTTATTAAAAAAAAAGGAAAAAGACCAAGAGAAAACCAAGACTAAGGAGCAAAGGGCAGGGGAGAACAGTTCAGTGTACAACAGAAGTCTGACTAATAATGGCTGGCCTGACAAAAGGTGCAGACATTAAACAGATGGGCTGGAAAACTAAATGAAAAGCCAAACCAGATGCACTGCAGAGCTGCATCCCAAGATAGTCCCACAGTACCTGAGGTGACTCAAAGGAGAGGAGCAGGGACATCTGTAACCAAAGCCAGCAGCTTCTCCAGCACACACCCCCAAGGGAAAAGTCACTATCGTGTCCATACTGCAAAGACAGCCACACCATTTCTCTCTGGAGCTGGAAAGGGCATCAGAAACCTTTCGGAATCGAACAGCTAATGTATAATACACAGACATACACACATATATGTGTATGTCCCTTGCTTGAGGATATGATTGATTCAATGGCCACATGTGATTTAAGTGACTGCAGAATGCAGAGAGCCAAACTCATGTGTCTGTGACAGACAACTTCAGGAAAAAAATAAAAAATACTGAATTGCCAGTTTTTCTAAGTGCTGAAGACTTGAGGATTCAACAAGGAATTCACAAAGAGCTCAGTGAAAAACAAAACCTCAAACCCAGTAACTGCCAGCTGACAAGAGCAGCCTGGATTTATTTGTCTCAATTAGTTAAATTTGTGATTTCACTTCCCCCAGGGTGGTTTTTTGTTATGCTTACAAAGTAACTTCCTTACATCCTTAAACCTTAACAGAGCAGCTGAAGGTCGAGTCTCTCAATTTATATTACTTATTTCACCAATTTTGTGGTACTTGGTTTTCTGTTTCTTCAGCTATTCAACAGATAAGGTGAATTAATATTTTTATGATAAATTAGGTTCCTTAAATTGTTGATGCTCTGCAAGTGGAAAAAGTAGTTAGTATGAGACCTCCTGGTACCTACAAAACTCATTGCAATTGTGGCTGTAGCAGGTCATTAGTTTTTCTTTACCAGAGAATGTGTAGGTTAATGTTTGAAGACCTTTTTTTCTTGCTGTTATTGGTTTCATCCGTGTGACAGCTGTAAGAGGCTGTGGCTGTTTCTAAGTACAGAAATACAGTCTGTTCAAACACTTTTTTTTATTTTTCTCTTAGTTGGTGTAAGGCTGTGGCTATTTGTCCTTGCTGGGTTTAATTAGGTCTACAATATTCCATAATTAATCTCTTAAACAAGACCTGAAATGGAAACTAGTTCTTGTTAGGATTCTCAGCTTACTCATCTCTTTTTACGCCGTGAAATTGCTGACACATTTCTCTCAGATACTGTGTTAACTATTCGTGCTGCTGCTCTAGTCCAATTATTCCTTCCAACACTTAGAATCAAAATGAACTAAAAAAGTTTATCAATAACAAAAAAATAAATAAATTCAAAACCAAACCAAAAAGCAGCTAACAGCATTCTGAAATGCGATGGATTTTTGCTCTAGTCAGGATCACACCTATAAAATTTCTTGCAGCAGCAGGTTCCCTGCATGCCCTTCACTCCTACTGAAGCAAAAGAAAAACCAGCCTGCATGATCGCTCTGCTGCAAATTTTCCCTCTTTCCACCCCAGCTCCCAGCCTGAATGTGCTTTGTCTTGGCTGCTGCTTTGATGTTGCATCAGGCAGCTCTGAAACAATAACTTGAAGACAGCATTAAAGGCAGCCAAGGGTAAAACATCCAACAGCTACTGTGCAATTGTGCAGATACATGCCATGGCTTCACAGGGAAGCTGGAGATGGACACATAAGCCACTGAATTCGAGACCATGGGCTGCCTGGCTGCCTTTCCTAAGGAACTCTGTGAAAGACAGGCAGGAGCAAAGCTCAGTCCTCCCATTTTGAACCGTTCACTACCTTCAGTGCAAAGTGGATGGAGACAGCCCTGCCAGAGCTGCTGTCATATGTTGTTTTTGAACAATGGAGGATTGAGATGGGGGAAAAAAAAGTTGTTTGTGTGTGTGCATCTGTCAATAAGGGAGCTTAAGTTGGGGATGAGAGGTACTCAGAGAGATTAAGTGTAGCAGATTTATAGGTGAAATCCGGTTAGTGTTGATGCAAAAGGTTGTGGGGGAGATTTTCAAAAGCACGTGTGGGAGGAGACTGCTTGCATACTATTGATTTTCTATTTTGGTGCCCAGCTCTCATTGCTATATCACAGTTTTGTGAAGCACTGGAGCTCCTGGAGGTACTGGAAGATGCCTATGAAGCAAGTAGGCTGATGAGTCAATGTTGACACTATCATCTACTGCAGAAAGGAATAGGAGGAAACCATGGAAAAGATACCCCTTTTCTCCACATATTGCAAAGTGATTGCAATGCAATGGTCCCTACCCCCCTACTTTTCCCAAATAGCTAGTAGCTCAGATGGAGGCCAAAGAGGAGGAGTATGATATACAGAACACATTCAAAAGCTGTGGGCATGTTTCCAGCTTTGCAAGCAGGAGTCATCACTGCATCAGGAAGCACTAACAGAGGGGATTGCAGTCCCTGAGTCCACTTTCCCTGTAACTAACCCATCCTCATCTGCAGGCAATCCCTTCTCCTTGGTTTTGTCCAGATCTGGGTGATCAGAAGCACCAGAAGCAGATACAGGGCTTCACCAAGTGCCCACACGCATGGAGAGCAGAGCAGGGGTTGTAAAAGCAGGAACAAGTTTATCAAAGCTCTGCACCAGAGGCACTATGGCTCTTTGCTTGCCGTCAGAAAACAGCAGCTGCTTCTCTACCACGTGCACTTTGCTTTTCTGAAGGCAGAAAAATAAAGTAGGTCACTATTTTATTTACCAGAAGCAGAGATTAAGGATATTAGAAAAGGGCACAGTATAGCGTAAGCTGCTGCTGAAAACACTGGAAATCCAGGCTGCACAGGTTTATACATGACATGAACTCAGTTGCTGACATGAAAGAGAGGTCATGTTTAGATACCACAAGAAGAGGAAAAAAAAAAAAAAAAAAAAATCACTTTAATAGCCTCTAATTAATGCATAAAGCGTAAGGTTCCTGGCTCTTGAAAAAAGAGGAGACAAAGTAGAGAAGGAGTATCTGTCACGTAGGTTGAAGAGTGCTCATCGAGTCCTTGTTTATTTTCCTTAAGAGGTCTCAGTTTCTAAAGCACTGCATACCTACAAAGTCTCTTCAAGTTTGAGAGCTGTAGATAACCATCAGCCTTTGAGATGTCTAAACTAGCACAGGGAGCAGCAGGACATCATCTGTAGGACCACCACTATAAATCCATAGCCATTAGGCTCACCAAGCATTGTCGCAAGCAAAAGACGTGGATGTTTTGCCATTAAATCTTCACCTGCTGAGATGATAATTGTTCACACTCCCCCTTCAGGCATGTCCTGTCCAGCAAAAAGTAGGGAACATTATATCCAAGACAAGTCCAATTACAAACAATGGGCAAATTCCAGGCAAACAAGATCAGAAAACTCCCCCTCTTACTTTATTTTTTATATTTTTTAAATAAGAAAAAGGAATACATACATTCACTGAAGAACTACAGGAGATCATATGCAGAAATTATACAATGCAAAAAGAATTTGTACACAATTCTCTTAAGTATGAATTATATAGTTCAGTGAAGTGTATAATTTGAAGTTTTCTCTCTATTAGACTCCTTTTGTAACTAGGTCCAAACAAACTTGCCTTATACAAACAAGGAGGCAGCAGCATTTGTTAAAAGCAGTAAAGGTGTTCAGAAAACACCCCACCAGCATTTCATTATTAGGACCCCTCCTGAGGAAGTGTGTCAGAGGAACTGATCACTAATTTCCATTTGTGAAAAAGTAAGGATTTTAAGATCAGGCATTATAAAATGTACAATGCCTTGGAAAGAGACAAAACCCCAAAGAAAGGAAGGACACAGTCTAGGAAGATTTATCCCCAGGTCATTAGGTTTTTATTTGGTTTTTGGTTTTTGTATCTAAATCATTTATTTCACTATTTGAGGAAGAGCTCCTGGGAAACATCCAGCACTGCAGTCTCAGCCAGCATCCCTGTGCACATTTCTGCCCACACAGGTACAGGCTTATTTGCCACGTAAACCCAAACTTGGTCTTTCACATTGCCCAGGGCTCACCCATGCAGCAGTGGGGATCCAGGCCCAGTTCTGCAAAGCTGAGAGATGTCCCCTTGCCCTTCCTACAGACACGCAGGGAGTCCCAGGATAGGATAGTAGGGGCAGAGGTGAGGGGTGCTCCTACATTCCCACAGGGGTCTGCAGGAAGAACAAAGGCAGAATAATGCCTGCTGTGGCTTTACTGGGAGAGCCAGTAAAGGCAGGCACCAACCCAAAACACATCCTGGAAATAGGCTTCCTGCTGTCCCTGAATATCACAGCAGAAGAGCCTGGAGCTGGTTTAGCCCCTGGGGGACCAATAGTTTCACATTGATCCTAGAGAAAACTTATTTCACTCATGGTTGATACCTCATAGTCAAGAGAAATCCGAAGTGAGGTAGAGGTCTAAAATAGGTTATATGGATGGCTACCTAGAAACATGTCTTTGTAATGTCTGTAAGGACAATGGAAAGAAAGAGGACTTCCAAATGGAAGTCAAAGGACTTCCAAGTGCTGTCACCTAACATCTAGACATAAGCACTTAAACATATACCCCTCAGTCTTGTCCCAGCTATCCTGTGCCACAGAAGAGAGATGACTAAAGCCATGTTAACAGGTGGGTTAGACAAGCTGGGAGCAGGCACTATGGCAGGAGGCCAGGCCTGAGGACTTACAACCCACCAGGAGAGGTTGGCAGCTCTCAGTAGCAGGATAATCAGAACACAAGAGTTTTGGTACCTGCTTCACCAAAGGCAGAGAATTTTGTGTCCCTGATGTTATTTATACGATTCTGAACAGTTTAGTAGAATTTTATTATTCTCATTTTCATCAACTAATGCTTTATTTTGTACTTCCCAGTTTCTCCAGATTCTCTAGATATCCCAATTTTGATTCTTTTGTTTACTAAGGAAAGCTAATTTGTTAAAACTATGTATTGACCTTCCATTCACTTCAGAATTTTGTTGTGTGAAGTTCTTATTCTTCCCTAGTTTTGCCTCACAGCTAACAGAAAGAGAGCTTTCATATCTTGATTTTCACTGGTACTTATCTTTAACATTTTTTCTTACCTGATAGATCTGCTGGAACTAGTCATAAAGGGAAATGTTACTGTCTACCTTCTGCAAAACTTAATTATTCTTCTTGACAAGCTTTTTAAGACACAATGTTAAGACATAAGAAATACCAGCCATCTTAGAGTGATAACAACACTTGAGCATAAAATATTCATATTGTGCCAACATTGGCAACCTTCATCTGCCAGCCATATACTGTTGTTCCAATCATCTAGATATAATATTGCCATTCTGCAATTTGATAGAAATTTTAAGCAGTTTGGAAGGAATTGTAATTCGTTGTGATTTTAGTACATCTTCATGGATTAATTGTAGATATCTTGCAGATAATACTGTTAGAAAAATGGAATTATCTATAGATCAAGTTTCAGAGTCCTCAGGGAAATTGGTCCATATAAACGCCATATAAAATAAGACTAAATCTTTGACCTGGATAGATTGCAATCCAAGCAAACCAAAGGGAGAACTGATTAAAAGAGGGTATTATCTCAGTTTTCCACAGGCCAACAGCATTAACATGGAGATTAAAAGACTTATCTGAGGTCAGAAAGAGCCTGCAGCAGACCTTACGATCCAACTCACATCTCCCAAAGTTCCACATTTAACTATGAAGCCATTTTCCTACTCTCATATAATCATAAGAGATAATTAAAAAAAGCTGGAGAATTAACCCTCTGTTTATTACTCTGGAAATTACTACAGTGTCTCCAAAAGCAACCAAATATCTTTCTCTGAATCATGTATCTGCTACTAATTGAACATTTTTTTTCCAGAGAGCTAGGGTACAATACATTATTTTTTTGCTTCCTCCATCTAATGAATCTGGCATAGAGGAATATTTGCAAACTACTTCATATATTTTGGTGAAAGCAAGTCACATAATTCATGTAATCTATTTTGTCAGACTTGACACATAAAAAGGTAATACTGCTTTCTGTACCAATTGCTATACTATTCCACACTTACCTTGAAGAGAATCTGCTTCACAGAGACCAAAACTAATAGGTAACAAAATAGTATTTTCTGTGTATAGCACAAATGTTGGCCATTGCACAGATGGCAGTTTATAGCTGTGTTTCAGACTCTGCATTTTGAGAGAGAAAGGAGAGGAGGATTTCCTACATGCCCTGGGGAATAAAGGCCTCTCTTCTACACTATGTAGACATAGGGCTTCATCACCAACAAGGATCATCTCAATGTAGATGACTACAGACCCTGGTCTTCCACTTCACAGTTCAATGGATTCAACTACTGGCATCACTTCTTGCTCTCAGACCTTGGGATAACTATGGTATGGTGGCACATCTGGAACATGTCTTGGAAACAACAAGGATCCACACCAGTATCCCTGTGCCCTGTGGGAAATGCAATTTTATGGGGGAAGCAACAATCCTCGGGAGCATCATAGGTTAAGCACACAAAGCACATCTCCTTTTAGCATTGAAAAGCTCTGCAGAAACCTGCTTTTCAGTTCTAGCCTGGCTTTCCCAGCAATATACTTTGAGCACAGATCACTTCAGAAACACTCCCCTTTTCAGAGCTAACTCATGTATTTAGAATAGTCTCCTCTGGCCCGTTAGGCTCAAATCTCCATACCTGGAGTATAGACTATGATTCAAAGCTTTTCCTGATCCAAGGTGATCTTACTGCATCCCCTGAGCCACAAAGAGCACTTAACCAGGAGGATGAAAACCAGGGTTTTACAGTGGCCTTAGCTGAAGTGCCCTCAGAGCTGTGCTCCCTCTTATGCCCCTTTCCTTCTCTTCATAGAATCACAGAATGGTGAGGGTTGGAAGGGACCTCTGGAGATCACTGAGTCCAAACCCCCTGCCAGAGAAGGATCACCTAGGGCAGGCTACACAGGATATTCACATATTTTGATTAGCTCTCTGGAAGCCATTGTTGCTTCCCTGGGGAGATGGAAAGTACCGTGGTGCTCCATAGCAAGCTTTAGTCATCACAGAGACGTCCAAGGAGAGACCGAAGATGAGGGGGCTGCTGTGCTGCAACCCTGCTCAGCCCAGCATGCAGCCCAAGCACCAGGACGGCCCTCCCAGAGAAGTGTCTGACTGAACCCAGAGGTCCATTAAGAAAATGAACTGGGAGCCTCCCTTTTCACATGCAACTCTTTCACAGTACATTAATAGCTAAAAGGCAACAGAAGAGGAAGGATTTGACACCTCCTTGCATCTTCACCAAGCTCTGGCATATCTTGCTGGCAGTCTTTGAGCGGCTTCTGCTCAGCTCACCAGCTTTTTTTAATCCTGTTTTGTTTCTCTTGCCAGCCATGCAAACCCATCTCTGGGCTGCAGCCCAAGCTCTGCTATCAGTAGGATAAGGCTTCAGTCTCTGGTGTCTATCAATAGTGTCCCATGAGTCCCAAACTCTTCATGAACAAAGCAGGCTGTCCAGGCACCTTGCAGTGCTCACCCATGCTGCTCTGGAGACCCACTACTAGGAAGTGCTCCATCTAACAACCACTGCAATATTGGACATCTATGCACCGTGCTCCTTCACCAGCCCTTACTTTCTCAGGCATGTTTTTGAGCTACTCCAAATTCTAAACTTATAACCCATAAAAGCAGCAGGGACATGACTCTCAATGCCTGACTTCACACATGACTGAGTGGGTCACCTAAGGCTCCCTGTAGAGTCAAATGACAGGAACAGGCATTTTTCATCATGTGTTTTCCATAACCTATTTCAGATGTGCACTTTTGCCTGAGGGCAGCTGTGCACCAGAAGCAGCTGTTCAGCTGTGCAAGGAGCCAAGGGTGACCAGCTCAGAGGTGGATGCCTGCACAAAGTGGGCACAAAGCTGGAGATTAATCCCATGCAGTGCCACTGGGACCTGGGTACATGCCAGCAGCTTGTGATTCCTCCTTCAGGTTTGCTGGAAAGAGTGTTCAAGAATTTTAGTACTTTGCATGGACTCTTGGCTCAACTGGGCAGAGTAATTTCACCTCTCTTTCCATTGTTTTTCTATGACTAACACAGATTTACATGCATTTCTGCACTGCCTTTGCTTCCTTAAACTAGTACCAGGATCTCTTGAGGCAACTTTAAAATACTTTGCATAACTAACATCATTAATTGCATTGCTCAAGCTCTCATATGAAATGCACTTGCATTCCACACACCTCTTCTAGCCAGTACATACCTACTACTCTGGAAATGACTGAGAATTTCAAGATTGATGAACAATTCAGTAACCTCATCACTATTCTGCAAATTTTCAGTCCTATTTGTAGTCTTATGGGACTTGATAAAAAAGAAAAAAATTAAACACAGATATCAGTGAGCATCTTCCCTAACAAGTTATATAGCTGGCTTTCCCTGCCATATTTGTGGCTTTCAGTCTTAAATAAAATCTGGTTTACAGAAATCAATTTATGCATCTAAAGTCTGGTAAAACAAACCAACTACATATTAAGTTCTACAGACACAGTAGAAAGAAGATAGGAAGGCAGTTGCTGTTATCATCATACTACAGAAAGAAAAAAAAAAAGTAATTTGATTTATTGGTACTTTAAGCATTACAGCTGAAAATGATAATGTAACAGCAACATAACCACATTATGTAAGTAGCCTCAGGCTCTTTCCATAGTTGTAACTCAGCCTAGATGGCACATAAAAGCTCATCCAACAAGGGCACCACTGTGGTGCATGCCTCCAATTACAGTGTTGTTTGAATGGCAGTAAAACCAAGAAACTAAACACAGTGATGAGAGCTGCCTCAAACTCAGATTAACAGTAGTGAATATTTCAATTTTCAAGTCACCGTGAAGACCAGTTCCAAATATTTTATGTTCTAGTAACAAAGTATACTTAGGTTTGATAGAGTTTTTCTGTAGAAGCTCTCTTGTCTCCCACCTACCCCCATGCTGCTTAGCTTTATGTCCACAGAATCGGTTCCTAAAGAAGAGTAAGCAGATGGATAAGTATTTCATTAATGCATTTCTGTGCTGAGCCCTACACCCTGAAAGAAGGTTTAAAAGTGAAACCAGGCTTTGTTCAGTTTGCTAATACGAACCAGAGTACAAAGGCTTGACAGCTCCCTCCTCAACTTCAGTACATTTGAAGACTTACACTCCAGAATGGGCAATTAAAGCATCATGGAGTAAACATCACTATCGTAGTTTACATTATTTGAGAGATATTAATAAAAATATTTCATAACAAAATAAAAAATAATTAGAGAGAGCAAGAGATTGTGAATACATCACTGCTTTCCCCCAAGACCAGTCACTGCCTCTGCAGAAAATCCAGATAGGAACATCTTCAAGACAATGGATCATTTTGAAACAATCCTTGCATGCAGAAAACCATCCTATTCCTAACAAAGTGGCATATGTTGACATCAGTGTTCATTATAGTGTCTTCAGAGAAGCATTACTTACCCACTTCAAGAGTGAATCCACTATAAAGTATTTTTAAAATTACACCAAATACCCAGTATTATTTTCAGAATGAAGCCAAAAGGTATCTTTATTGGGGTTGGGTTTCGTGGGGTTTTTTTGTTGTTGTTTTGGTTTGGTTTTTCCCACCTCTTAAAACATCTTTAATCCATAATAGTTTTACACAAAGTGCTACCAGTTTTAAATTGCTACATTTAATTCAAAAATTACTCACAAACATAATAGAATTATATTTTTTTTTCCCCTTCTCTCCAAAACCAAAATAAAGCATACTGCAATTTGGAAGTAAATACAGAATATGCCTTATCCAAAGTGGAAAACTCAGTTTAGCCCAACCTCTACCAGAGAGCTGGGAGGGGAGCTTTTCCTTCATTTGGAAGCCAGAGTTAACATGAAAAGTTATGGAAAAGGTAAACATGATTTAATAATAAGCCCCAAAGTCTCTCTGGAGCTGGTAGAGACTCAGGACAGAGGGGGTTTGTACCACCACAGTGGTGCAGCTGTAGTTCTGTTTAATGGCCCAAGTGCTGCTAGAAAACCAAATTGCCTTGACCTTGTAAGGCCTAAGATGCCTTAGCTCTTTCCAGGCTGTGGTTACCCATTTCTAAAAATCTGCCCAGGAAAGGAGCATGTCCTCAATAGACCTGCTGCATGTTTAACTAACAATAGAGGCACCCCATTATCAATTACACTAATAAGCCTACAAAGCAACAGACTGAGCATGAGCAGCTGAATTTCAGAACACCTTTTAATTGCAGTAAATCAGAGCCCTAATCTTCACAATGACAGAGCATCCCACTCTAGACATCCTCAAGTACTGCCCTTCCAGCACTTGCCTGATGGTCCTATTCAGAGTGGCATCAGGTCATTAATTCTGCAGACCTTCTATAATACCTGTTTCCAAGTTCCTGCACTGTTCTGCAGTTCAGAGCGAGCATGGTGTACTGTTGCTAGTAATCCTAAAGAGTGGCTTTCTACCTGGCTGACTTGGATGGTTGTTACCAAGACGAGCAGCTCAGTAGTAAATCACTGTCCCTTGGCTGACCTCTACAGCTACAATCTGAGCAGCTCTTCTCAGCCTCAGTTACCTTGGAATCTGACTGAATATAGAAAGATAAGAAAGAAAAAGCAAGCAAATAGCAGAAATGACCAGAAACTGAATAGCCACAAGAGCACTAACCACAACAGAGAGCATAGGACTCAGTGCAAATATGAGATAAGAGAGCAGTCTCTGCCAAGTTGTGCTCTTTAAATAACTTTTGGCAAGACTTTAGGATAGCAAAGCAGAATTTTACATATGGATTCTCATCTTGAAATAGAACAAGCCAAACTGAGACACTCAGGAATTTGAATTTTTAAGGCTATATATAACTCAGTTATAGAGTTATATAAATAGCTCAGTTCCTCCATACATTACAATGCCTCAAACACCATTAAGTTAAAGTAGTTCTTATTGCTAACCCTAATCCTTTCCCCACTGCTGAACTCTAGCTGACCAGCCTTTCACCTGCAACGGTCTAAGTAGAAATCCATTCTCTTACAACCTTGTGACCCACTCTTGGTATGCAATCTCCTCCACATGATCTCTGCTTAGGAAGCAGTGCTTCTTTCCTTTTCTTGGTTTGTATCAGCAAATAGCCAGACACCAGTTATCTCTCCTCTCTCAGGCTGTCCTTTGGCACTATAGATGGACCTGTGTGCTATGGGATATAAGCAGCATCAAAGGAATTAGAAAAACAGTTCAGCCTGTTGTTTTTACAGCTACTAAAACCTCAGTGGTCTCCTTTGCACTGTATTTCACAAAATCCATAATAATGATTACATCCAGTTGTGCTCTGTGTTGCCCCTTTACATTTTCCAGCCTCAAAACGCATTCACTATCCAAAAGTCAACGCATCATAGACTGTTAAAGAGAACTACATAAATATTTACAAAGCTTTGTCTTGATAAAGCACCAAGCGCTAAGAATGTTTATGCTTCTCTCAAAACACTACTAGCCACACACCTCTATCATACCAGCTGCATTCACACTGGAATTTAAATTGCTTGTGAAGGAGAGTTACAAACCAAACCCCTCCTTAAATGTAGATTTAACATATGCATAAACATTCATCCTGTTTCTTGTACTAATCATTCCTTTTCAGTATGCTTCACAACAGCTGTCAGTAGTTTCCCCTGATGTTTCCTGCACCCATAATGAGCATTTAAAAGCCATTCAAGTAAATGATATAATAGCAACTGGAACATTTTTCCTGCTTGTGAGCTGTCCATATGACATTGAAGAGAAAGAAGTAATCAAAGTTATTATCCTGTCATGGTAGTCACACTAACTTCTCAAATATGTTGACTAATGGGACACTTTCATGTCACCAGATAGCCTAGAACATTAGAAACACAATGCACATACAAAGTCCAGCAAGTGACCAGAAAAGCAAACATTTGGTTTATTAATAATTGTTTCTTTGACCGGCACACTACTAAAACCAAGTTTACTAAGAAGTTAAATGGGATTAGAAAAATATGGGATCTAATTACTGAGAGCGTTTCCACCACTAAAGCATTCTCACACGAATCCCAAACAGAGCGCTAAGCTGCAGCAGTCTCATGCTTTCATAGAGAAACTCAGCCAGAGCAGCCACTGTCACACCTGAGCAACATTTCTGAACATCCATGCTCCTGAACATTCAGGGAACAGCCCTGTCCTCTACCAAGCCATATTTTTCCAAGAACACAGCCGCCTTTGTTTTTTACCCAGAGCAGCTTCAGGGGGTGGAAAATAAACAAAGCTGACAACATTTTTAGAATCTCTCAATCTTGCATCAAATTCTGGAACAAACTCAGCCAGCATTAAAGCCTTCAAGTCACTACAACATCAACCCTCCCTCCCCACAGCCCTACGTGGGCACCACAAAGGTTAAGAATGACATATCCTTCTCCATTTTTGCCCTTACATAGTTTTTATGTCCCATTTGCTTCTCTTCAACCATTCTGCACAGTACCCAACTAATTCTCAGACATGCTGTCTATTCTCAGTTTAACTATGCACACTCCAAGTAACACCTAAACTTTGGCAGGTTGTAGCTATAAACAAATGAGGCAATGAATGCTCCCTGGACTGTCAGTAAAATAAACTCACCAGCCTATGGGCTATACTAAGACCCAAAGTTAAACTGAGCTTTTTCTTCCCCTAATATAGGCACACATGCAACTCTGCACTTCCACTACATGCAGTAGCATCCATGCACTAGAAGTGTGTGTGGATGAACATATTCATTCACTGCAGGTAGCAGCTACTGCCACTAGATACAGAACCCAACTGATGGATGTTATGATTGTTGTGGCACGTGGTTAAAACATAGTGCTATGACTTAGCAGGAGTTTTGGTGTTTTTCCCTTAGTGGTACTAGGCAGATTCTCTCCCTGTACTTCAGCATGAATTCTGCCTATCTAAAAGGAAGCCTATTGAATAAAAACCTCCTGTGGATTGACATGAGCCCTTTAAGTTGCATCTACCTACAGCAGAAGAATCCTATTCTGTAATAAAGATCACAACACCGACTATACATTGCATTGTCCAGTACTCAGTACATTAGTTTCCATCTGTGCTACAAACAAACACCACATAATCAGTGCAGATTAAGATGGGGAAGAAGGGGGAATGGCCTCAAGCTGCAAGGTTTAGACTGGACATTATGAAAAATTTTTTTCCCTGAAAGGGTTGTCAGGCATTGGAACAGGATGCCTAAGGAGACAGTCAAGTCACCATCCCTGGATGTGTTTAAAAGCTGCATACATGTGGCTTAATGGTGGACTTGGTAGACTAGGGTTAATAGCTGGACTTGATGATCTTAAAGGTCTTTTCCAACCTAAATGATTCTATGAGTAAAATGCTGCTGGAAGAAACTTAAGCATTGCTTAGCAAGTAGCAGCTAGAGAGAGCTTTACTACCATGACAAAAAACACAGCTGCTATCTTTACTAAATGAATAATATAGCTATGTAGTCCTAAGAAGTATCAGAACTAAGGTTAAAAAAAAAAGTGTTCTCAATAATTAATGTAAAAGTCACTGAGAAGCTGGTGGTTTCAGAAAGTTATTCCAGTTTCCTAACCAGATTTGTTGGAGCTGTTGAAAACATCTGAATTAACACTTACCAAACATGGAGTAATGGTAATAAGCACAAAAGTCTCTGAACACTTAATTTAAGTACAGAATAGCAGTTGTAATTAACAGACCAGCAGTCTAGAATCAGTAACATGAAGCTGAGCCAGTCTCCCCCATTTAAAAGTTACAAGATCATTCAAGAAGCTAATAAAACAGCCATGTAATTTCTGTACTCTGTAGTATCTATCAGATACGATTTATCTGTACAATGAAAATTATATCCAATATCTTTAATTTTCATACACTGCTATTATAAATAGACTATTTAATGCCCAGTTAGACTGGCAATATTAAGATAGCTTTATTTTAAGCTTTATGGATTTTTAAAACATGTACAAATAACATACTTATTACAAAATTCCATTTGCTAAAGTTTCTTCAGGAATATACATCAAGCATGATACCAGCACACAGATAATTGACTTCTACAGAGAGCATTACAGAGAGCATTACAAAGCAATAAATGCTAGTGAAACAGCCAGTCTTTCCAGATACATTACAACAAAAAGAGTTTTCCATCCCTTTGCCATATCCAACATTTGAATAGTTTGATTTATTTTTTTTCTCCTAGTAGCCATGTCTGAAGTTAAAATGTGTTAAGTAAACTGACTGTGGAAGTCAACAGGCACTCAGAAGCCCTGAAAGGGAGAAGCAGTATTTTAGAATATTTTTCAAGGTCACTAGTTCAGGGGTAAAAATCCCTGAGACACAGAAAAAAAACAAACCCGTTTTCTTTGATAGAAAGGTGTTTGTCAAGGGACATTTCCAACAGACAGCTGTAAAACTGTAAGATTGAAGAGCAACAGTAAGACAGAGCAAGGAAACCAATCTGTAGTGCTAGGCAATAAGATATGCCTTTGTGGGGCAGCATGGCACTTCACCAAGGCTGCCTACTTGCAAGAAAAGCATCCAGAAGAAATATGTACAGAGATACAAAGCATGAGATATGTACATGCTAGCCTTGTCATTAAGATGGGTAAAACCTTTACAGTATGTCAAAAACTATAATCCCACTTAATTATAAACAGCATACAAATGATCTCGAGAGTTAAACTATAAACAACAACAGAAATATATTGCACCCCAATTTCAAAGTCACCACCAAGGCATTTATTACCTGAAACCAGTAGGTTAACACACAGATCCACGTATATTTTCTGTTGCTTGATGCCAGTGCAGAATTACTCAGCTACAAGTGTTCTACAGACCAGGTCATTTAATTCTCTGTGACCTGGAAACTGATCTCAGAAGCAGCATGCCTCTGACCTTCCACATCAAGTCCCTGAGCTGCTGCTGGATATCAAAATGGCTCTACTGCTTCTACTTTTAATGAGTTGTACTCCAGCAGGGCCCTGTTCCTTGGTATGTGCTGTGACAAGAGTCCCAAACTACATCCTCTTCCTTAAGCCTAGGGTGCATACAGAAGTTGCATCATTGAATTATGACGCTGAGCTGATTTTCAATGCTATTTAACATGTAGTCAGGTCAAGCTAACTAGATCAAACATAAGCTTACCTATGCCATTCACTAATCTGAGCCTTCAGAACAGTAGGAGAAAACTGCAGTACTGCAGGTTCTTGAAGCATCTAAAGCATTAAGAAGCCTGTTACATCCGAAAGACAGATACCAAGCACCACAGCAAGCAAACTTGGAGAGAAGTGTGGCATAAATGGTGAACACAATAAAGCAGACTTCAGTCAAAAGATCTAATCCTAAAGGTTAATGTATATTTCACAAACAGTATACTTAAACTGTGATCAGTTACAGGTTTAGAACTATTAGCAACTAAACAAGAGTTTTAAGAACCTTTAGGTTCTGACCTAAAGATCTATAAATTACCACCATGGAGGGATGATCTAGTTTGAAATCAGATTATCTTTAAACTAGAAAGCAATCCTCATGATTATGCAAGGCCCTCATGCTAACCACTTGCTCAAGAGCAGCGCAGGACTCTATAGAACAGATTGTGTGTGCCCTGTCCTATCCTAACACTGAATTTCTTTATATTACTGTCACCTCCTTAAGAGGATAGTAGTTAAGCCAAGCTACCCCAGTCCCACTTCAGCCCAACTGTTACATGCTTAGTTTACCAGAAGAGGAGTATCAAGCTCAGAGATTCACCAACATGTTACTTTAGCAAAAGGGAGGAAAACAGCAGCTACAGGGGAAGAATACACCACCTTTCCCAGCAAGGCATTCTCCAGGGTGCTTATCCCGAGGAAGGGACACATTAAACTTGTCACAGATTGATTTGCAAGAGCTTTCCCTCTAAAAGAACATTAGGGCATTTGTTCCACACAGGGATGTGTGGTTTTTATGGAAGGACTGCTGTTCCAATTCTCTAAATGGGCTCTCCAGACTTTAGGCTTTTGCCCTAGATTTAGGTCACTAGTAATTGGCCATGTGTGGAAAATGCACAGGCTCAGCTCAGTGTTGCTTAATTAATTTCTTAGTCTGTTGATTTGGCAGTCATCCTACAAAACAGAACAGTAGGATACATAAACTTGTATTAAAGAATACATTATGACAATAGCAAGCCTCACAAAAATAAGTCCAGCTCTTTCGGTACTACTGAAATAAATATTTTAAATTGCCTGGAGTACAAAGTGAAATCAGTTTTAGTTGCTCAGGTGAGACTATCAGCTTGGTTTATTGAAAAGGAATTATTTCTCTTTTATAGCATTCTGATGGAAAAAAAGAGATCAAGCACAGCACAAAATGTAAAAACCCGAAGACTTTACCAAGACCTCCTTAAGATGAAACACATAACTGACAGGTGCCAGAGTCTTGCAAACAATGGAGAAGACCAACTATAGCAACCTTCTGAGACATATTCTTAAGCAACTTGTGACTGCACTAACCACACAGTAATGCTGCAGCTTGGAAGAGAAAGGGTTCTGCACATTATTTGGAGCTGTAATGGGCACCTTTCAGTATTGTAGCTGCTCTTGAAGCAGCACGTTCATGATGCTCATCCACTGAAATAAGACTTAAAATTCTTTCTGCTCCCAGACAACTTATGCTGCAGTTTAGTCAGCTTGCTTGATGTCTTTTTAAACCCTTCTTGAAGGACACAGAACTGCCCCACTGTGCCGAGTTTTGGCCATCCTGCCAAGCTTTCTTTGGAGCTCACTTCACTACCATCTATTTACTTCACCACAGGTCCCATGTGCTTTAGGTAGTTTTGGCTTAAGCCTAAAGAGCAAATGAGAAGAGACAGCTGCCTCTCTGCAGGAACTTTTCTCATTGGTGACCCTGGGGGCTGAGCTGGCAGAGCTATCTGGACTTTATAAGAAGGCTGCACTACAAAACAGCCCTATAAAAGTCTATTCACATATTAACTGAAGTAAAATATTTACTTCAGATCTGGAAGCATTGTATTTTTTTTTATGAAGAAATACGTTCTGTGCTTGAGATGTTTTATGGCATTTAAAGCTGATCTAACATGTCTACCTTGATCCAAAAGGGAAAGGCATCTCAATTCCTTTCACTAAGGAATGAGCTCTGCCAATAAAGACCAAAATAAAGTCACTTTAACAGTCCTGAAAGGGAACAGATCTTCTCTTTAAAAGCCTTATATACAAGGGTACTCAGATGGTTGTTAAAGTAAAAACAACATACAACAATATTTGAAAAAAAGCTTAATATAATCTTTTGAGTCTCTAATTAATAAATATGAGAAGTGTACATGGCACACCAGAGCAGCTAAATATTAAAACACGTAAGTACAAATTGGTAACACCTATATTATCAGTGATAATAATTTGTCACTACTAGGATACAAGACAATCTTAATGTACAAGATGTTTCTTCCAAAGGAAAAATCAAAGAACCAAAGTTGACATGTAAGGCAAGGGAGAAAGGAAGACAAAAAAAAAAAAAACAAAAACACCAAGGCACAAAAACCTTCTTTACCACAACCCTGTAAGGCACCACTGTGCAAATGTGAAACTCAACACCTGTAGTGGAGAAATTCTAAATGTGTTTTAAGTCATTGGATAATGTTTTAAAGATTACACTATACTCATATCTTTCTTCAGGAATAAAAAGACTTATGTACTTTTATTTATACTTAGAGGCTTTTAAAAAACAAATTAATGAAGTGGGTGAATTAATACTTAAATACAGGAGTAGGTTAATTTCTCCCAGACAGCTTCACAAGTGCAACTTGACTATGACCTATACTGGCCTTGTTAACAAAGTCCTGGATACAACATGGTGCACAGGGAAATGTTGCCAATTATGTCAAATTGCATGTGGCACAGCAGTAATTTTAACACCACACACCTCAGGGATTAGGAGGAGTATAAACTCATTTTCACTTGCAACAAATAATTATTTAAATGAAGATATTAAAGATCAGTAGCATTAATCTAACATTATACTTACAGATCTCCATGCACAAAGCTTTAATTTATACTTCTATTTAGTAACTGGGCCCCAGCATGTTTCTTCCCTGTTATCTGCTCAGAGAATCTGTCATAGGACAAAACTTCATCTTTCTTCTTTACTAGAAGGTTACAGACTCGTAGTTAAGCTTACAAACTGCAAGTTTTCCCCTTTTTTCTTATGTCCAGTGTTCTCTACTGCATCCTGCTAGAACTTTTTATCCTCTCCAATTACACACACACACAAAAAAATTTCTGGACTGTATTGAAATTACTTAAAATATGTACAGATTGAACAATTTTTTTGTTTTTTTTTTTTTTTTAAACAGACTGAGAAGAGGGTTTCACTAAAAACTAAAGTTTTCTTTTAATGAAAGATTTCAGAGGCACTCAGTTTCTAATGAGCTTTGGACACATGAATTACTGGTTTTGTACTTGGGAACAAAGTCAGTAGACTACACTTTGGAAACTTCTGCTTCCGTTCTTGAAACCTGAAAAACTGCACAGCATATAGAAAACAATTGGAATGAACTTGACAACTCAGTTATTGGCTAAATTTTGTTTTCTGTAAGAAATGACTTGCTTTACTTTCTTTACACTTAAATACCTCACCAAAAATCAAAATATTTAAGATCAGACAACCTGTAGCTTCAGTGATGCACAGTCTACTGAGCTGCCAGAGAAGAAAATCAGGTCAATCTATTACATTTTAAACAACAGAGGAGCTTGAAGATTGAACAGTCATCAGTGGTAAGTTAACATTCATATAGCTTTTCATATAGCATGGAAGGCTGTGCCAGCTTAGGCATGCTTCATTCCTGTTCTAATGAAATAATTTGAGCAAATAGAATGTAAACAGAGCCAGGTAGACTGCAATAGTAAAGGACAATAATATCATTGATCTGACAGGTTTAAGGCCAACTATTTGTGATTTGAAATCTCACACTTTTCCATGGCACTTAATACACTGAAAATTAGTACTAGTGGCATTGAACAAGGGTATACATATTCATATCATATGCAATATATACATGTAGCTTCAGTTCCAAAGATAGAAAGTTCAAGTTTTCTTGCCCAAATCAAGTCAATCCGTGAAAGACCACCTGTGTTTTCCTATACTGAGTAAAGTAGTATTACTATCTCAACCAATTTAGTGCAAACTGACTTAAGTCCAAAGACATACCATTCCTTGATTTTTAGTCACTACTTACCAAATGCCCCTTTTTCTTTTAAAATGCAGCTACACTTTTGTTTCCTTAAAAGAACAGCCGACACTTGACAATTAGCATGCTGTTCTAGTCTATGTTAACAAAACTTGCTGATATACAAATAGTGTTTTGGTCATGCAGCACAGACCCATCCTGAAAATAATCTCTCTCTCTCAATTCAATCAGTCTAGAAGATAAGCACAGCACCAGATTTTATTTAGCAGGTCATCCTGGCCACTCCGTACTCCAAGCTGACAACAGCAGGCTCAGCTTTGGAGAACTCTTCCATGAATTCACTGTAGCGATTGTCTGCTGTGTTGCTGCCCTCTATAGTTCTTACAGTATCATTCACAGGGATCAGTGGCTGCTCCTTCTTGAAGCACAGAGGGGTCTTCAGTGCCACAGGTGAAGGATGAGCAGACTGCTGATGTTCCTTCACAAGGACTGCATCTGGCTGCCCATTTTTCTGTTTTATTTTCTGAAATATACAGAATAGTTAGAGAACAGTGAGCACAACTGCTTTACTGATAAGATTCTGATCTGAAAGGAAGTGAATCTACTTCTTTTGGCTGGCCAATCTGGCTTCTGCAGAAAGCCTGTATTACATATCCTAGGTTAGATATGTAACAACATTATTAAATGTTAGGACACTAGACAAGACATTTTTCCATACAGTTTAAAGTAGATGCTACAAGCACTGTATGCTTAAAATTTGCAGCTCAGCAGAAGGCAGGAAGGGTGCCTGTCAATGTTTGAAGGAGAGGTTCTTCCAGGCTTGACCCTTGTTTGATTGCTATCAAGATGGGAATACTTCCTAGAGTATAGGTGGAGGAAGAGGCCTTGGTACCATTAGCAAGCAAGGTGCTTAATGAAGCATCTTCAAGACAGAGAGCAGTTTAACACCCAAGCCCCTCCATCCTTCCTAAAAACATACAATCATAGAATACCAGGTTGTAAGGGACCTCAAGATCATCTAATCCAAACTTTTTAAGGTAAACTATATAGATATATATAGATATATATATACACACACACACACTTTTTAAGAGATGGCCCCAGCACCCTATCAAGCTGAGTCTCAAAACTGTCCAGTGTGGGGGAATCCACCACTTCCCTTGGGAGATGATTCCAATGTCTAATTGTTATCATGGTGAATAATTATCTTCTGAAGTCCAATTAGAATCTCCCCAGGAGTAACCTGTACCCATTACCCCATGTCTATTCTCGGTGCCTCCTTGTATAAAAGGAATTTCCATCTTCTTGGCAGCCACTAAACCTCCAAAAAGACTTTTCCTTTAGATCTGAAAAATTCCAATGCAGTTTGTTCAAATGCAGAAATACACTAAAAGATGTCAGCTAGAAAGCAGGATTGGAAGAACGGACTTATCCTGCAAGCACTGACCAAGAGAAGAGGAAAGTCTTGGATTAAGGGTTTGTTGCTTTTTTCAAGTCAATCACACCCAGTGGAACTTGAACTAGTTAACTAAACTGATTTTTTTGCTGATATGTTTGTGCTCTATTAGAACCAAGATTGAGACCAGACAACTTCGGCATTTCTTGACATCAACTTTTTGAAGATGGGAACAGCAGTAGGAAAATGTACATCAAGTTTTCAAACAACTACATCTCTTCATCGCTCAAGTGAGAAATTGGGGCTCAGGTGAAGTTAGCACCCTGGAAAAAGGTACTAGAAAGTGCAAAACAGACATCACTTGAATGTCTTGCTTATTCTTTAGCTTGTTTCATCTTAAGTTTTCATCTTGCTGCTTCAGTTATATATACTTTTAGTATGCAGTTAAGATTTAAAACAGTTTGTGACCTAAGTTCATTACCTTACAGTAGGATCAGATGAATAAAGTCTTTCCTCCTAGAAAAGCTATACTGCTCCCCTTCCTCATTCATAACATACAGGAGTTGTGTTACCCTTTCTTTCCAAAGTAGTAACACTGATAATTAGAAAACTTGTATTTCTTCAAAGTTATTATACTGAAGTTTCAGCACCTTGACTATAATAAAGTATAAATTAAAAGCCACTGATTAATTCATATTAGAATAAAGAGCTATACTATTCAGTCTTTCCTGGCTGTTTACTGTATGACCTACAAGTCATTTTATAGAAATCCAATCTCGGGATTTAGCCCTGTCTTCAAATAAGCATTACAATATATGCACCATAATTATGGTGACTTAGAACAGCATGCACCTGCATATAAAGTTAAAAGAAGGAGAATACTTACTGCTTCCATTTTAGTAGCTATAATGGAAATAAAACATTTTCAGTCTCCTTGGTTTATGAACACAGCTGTAGCTATGATGGATACCTTGTTATGTAAGTGTCACATAAATTTAACCTACATTAAGCCATTTTCAAGAAATGCTTTGATAGTAGGAGCGCTTTTATATAATACTGTTCATCAGCAAAGCAAAACAAATTGTGACAAAGAGCAGAGTCTGGCTGCAGTCTGGCATTCAGCATAGAAGCACACAGTGAAAGTCAGAGTCAACATTACATGAATAAGTGCTAGGCCATACAGTAGTGACATTCAGGTGAAATCCAGCAGTGTGACTACAGACTATCGATGTGAATGTGGAGAACAAGTCACAAGTATACATGCTTATTCTGTAATACTTACAGCTTCCAGTTCTTTAATGTCTTCTTCCAGTTGTTTATTTTGTTCACTCATGTTCATTATAAGATTGAACACAGATTGCCTGGGATGCATACTTCGATCAAACTGATGGTACATATTTCTCCAAAACCTACATGAAGCAGACAGTTTTTAACTACACAGGATAAAGACAAAATTGAGGAAGAGATAATGTATATAATTTAAACTTACTTAAAATTAAATGATACTGTGTTAGGCTCCAAAAGAGTTAGTTCTGGAGAAAAGTCTGGATTATACAGAGGATTCTGATATTTCTTTTGTTCATCCAGAAGGAATGGCCACAAGGAGTAAGTCTTTTCTTTTAATCTTTAGGAAAGAAGAGAAAGATCAAGGCACTGACTGCAAGCAAAAACCAGAAGCAGTTTAACTCAGCATAAACTGATTTTAACGTTTTTAAAAGTTACCAAGAATACTTATAAATCTTGAATTAAATAAAAGCTCTTGTAAAATCAGCTCCTTCCTCACACATGCTAGTTTTGCATAGAACTATCAGTTTTAGAAGTATTACTGCTTAAGCTGTGCAAATTTTGCCTAGTTGCAATAAATTCTTTTAAAATACAGTTTGAGACAAAAGATAAACTGATGAAAACTTTATGTAAGTTTTCCAACTGAAAGGATTAGGAGACAGACTATTAATACTTCTAACCGACAGTAATTTAGCCTTGAGCAGGCAAGAATTTTAAGGTTACCTAAAATAGGCTGGGAAGGGAATAAAGTGATACTTCCAAAATTACTTGGGTTTTTTTCTGGGCAGGGGGGAGAAGCCTTAACTTTTCCAATGAAAAATGAGCATGGGATTTTCTCCCACAATTAGTCAGACTGTCTTCAGTGTGCAGAAGCAGCTCTGTTGCACCCTGATGCAGTTCAACATTCAGTACTACTGACCTTGCCTATTTCTCTTCAGAGCTAAAATGAAGAAGATTCACAAGAGTTCTTAGTCTGCCAGAATAAACAAAAGACACAATACAATGCATGCTTACTTTAGTTCTTCTCGTTCTTTTTGGCTGTTTCCGAGGAAGTTACCAAACTGGCACGAATGGACGTGTTCATGGATCTGAAGAAGGAAGGCTTCATTGTACTCAAAGGCTTGTGGAAACTGCTCAGTCAGATTCCACACACTTTCTAAAAACTGGGTGAATACGGGTGAGATCTCTTTTGGATCACCATCCAGCTGACAACACCTGAAAAATAATAAGAAGGTCGAAAGAAGAATAGTTCAAAGCAGACTGAAATCAGTTTAAGTTAGAAATCAAAGTAGTCTTAGTTGCACTAGTTTTTAAGTGACAGTGCATTTAACACTAGCTTTGGTCTGGAGATTAAGCACCTAACTGGGAGAACTGGGACAATTTTTTAATAGGAATGAGCCTATATTTAACCAATTCTTCTGTCTTGTAAGTAATCAGATTTGTATTTGGTATAGAAGAGAAACATAAGACACTTAAGTTCCTTTTTGTCTATTACTTCCATAACCAACATTTGAAGTATACCATCTAAAAGCAAATTAATAACCAGTAAAGAGCAGCAAGGCTATTGTCATAGCTGGTGATGGAAACGCAGACCTCTTACCATACAGAACTTCTAAAGGTAGGCATGACTTCATCATTAAAAGTAAGCATAAATGCAAACTCATTTTAAAAGATTTCAAAACTATTTTATATTGCCTAAATATCTGGAATGTAGCTTTAAATTGGTTTTGCACTACATATACACCCTGATCGAGCTGCAGCTATTGACATCTGAAACACTAGTAGCACTAGAAATTCTTGTCTACAGTATAAATCAATTATCCAATAGTTATTTGAATAAATAGCCATACAAAGAGTGCATTGTCTACTGAAAATAGTTTACTCATGGCAAAATTTCTAACACACTGTAGTAGTTTAATATCTGCAAGTTGTCTTATTTAATTTATTTTAAGAATACTTAGTTCAATTCACTGTATACATTTTACTGTATTGGAAGAGTGAGCTACCTGTCAGAGAACTTGTGCCCAAATGAAATCCAGTCTTTCTCTATCAAGACCTAGAAAGTAAAAACAGAATCTCATGTAAAGTGTTACTCAACCATACATCTATAGTGTTAACCCTACAGGTTATTGATATATTGTATTTTAAGTTTTAGTCAGATAAACTACAGTAGAAGCAACTATTTGCCACCAATTCCTTATTTTTCTTGGAAGTCTTTCACAAGAGTTCTTCAAGCACACTTCTAAAACTAGTAAAAAAGTTTAACAGGTTGACAAACTGTTGTTAACTGCTGTTAAGCTAGGCTCACTTTAAGCATACTAATATTGTATGACTTCACAGATACATTATCAATCAACTTGCAAACTATAGGGAAAATTTTAGTATTTCCTTCTTCCTATCATAGTTTGCATAAAACCACACAATATATAATCTACCATTTTATAGTAATAAGTTTGTTAATATCAACACAAGCTCGTTTTTATCACTTCAGCCACAGTATCAAGTGCCAAAACGAGCACAGGACCACCTGCCCATTGCCAAAGTTTTCCCAGAAATCTAATTGACAATGAGAACTGAAAAAACAAAAAGATGTGTGTAATCCTATGGGAAAATATTTTCAATCTCACTATTCACAAGAAACTAATCCTCTTCTAGCTCCTCCTCAGCTTCGCTTTTGTTGCTTGTAATGTTTTTGGCAGTTCTAACCAATACATGGAACTAATTTTATATACTATCTTCCAGGATTTCCTGCAGTACCTTGTATTGATGCTGCAGAACAATGTTCCATTTCCTATTCTAAAATTGGGAATAATCATACCAAAATTCCTCTTTCTCTCTACAGAGAGAGGAATAAATGTAGATTACTTAAATATCTACAGGTCTCTCTCACTAGCACAGTTGTCATTTTTAGATTTTAGTAGTTTTGGGACAAGAGATAAAACACAGAGCTGCTACAATTTCATACAGCCACTATCTCACATAAGCACTTTGGAATCATAGGTAAGGGGCTTTTTTGGATGCAGAAAGCAATTGTTGCAACATTTATGCAGGGTGCCTAAAGCAATCCACTATTTATTTTTCAGGTTTTTAGATTCTAAATAAATGGTTCTTCCCAGTAGTAAAGTATTTCTAAGAGACAGACATCTCAGTATACAGCAAATCTTACATTTGTAACTACAAAAAGCAAGCACTGGTACGTGCACACCACTCACTTTTACACTCAAACTTTTTACACTCTGTGTATGAAGGAACAGCTCAACAATGGAACAGACAGGACTTACCATGAAACCTTTGATTGTTCTGTAATAGGAATCTAGTAAGAGAGCTCCGAGAGAACAAACTTGGGAAGTCCTATCCCAGCCATCTGAGCAGTGCACTAATACGCTCGCACTCTCAACTGCTATTGCCTGCAAAACAGGTTTTTCTTCATGAATGTTCTATTTTCGACAGAAATCAAGATTTAGTAAATAAATAGAAAATCTTTTATCCCAAATTCACAGTATAGCTCATTTTATTTAGTAAAGCCAGAAAGATGTTTATTAGGAGGAAAAGATTTGGTACCATCAGAAAGCTAGAATTTCTCTCCATGGAGGCACAGAAAATTCCTTACAAAGAAATGAAATTCCACTATCACCTTTACACAAGGCACCACAATCATCTGCAGTAGTTCCCAGTTCTCTCTTTATCCTTTATAACTGAACATAAAAAACCCCTTGCAATGCATACTTAAAAAGAAAAAAGTAGAATATACATTACAGACCGAACAGGTTATAAAAAAAATAAACCAACACAAACACACCACTTAAGATACCCACTGTTCATCTTTATACTACACAAAAGTTAAGAACTAGGAAATGCTTGTGAGCTTCTGCTAAGAATTCAAGTCCTTTAGTCCAAATAGTTTGAGGGTCACCTTCAGGAGAATCATCCATTATTTTACTAGAGTTAATTCCTTGTTATTTCACCTAGCAAAACCAAAGATCCATGTTTTTTCTTCACCCCATCTTGCTCAGTTCAAGGCCTTTGCTTCTTAAGTGCCTGGCAAAAGCAACTATTCCTGAATTCTTCAGAAAGGGTCACATTTCCTTACCAGATCAAGTCAGCATAGCCAAAGTGGTTTCTTTGCAATTAGTGCCCCAGGAACTTGCTCCATTTACCTCCAAGCTGGTTACACTTTTCATAAAAACCTAAAGGAACCAGGGAGCACAAGAATCCCTTCCTCTCCCAATAAGGTGGCCAAACAGCATTCAAAAAATCCCCCAAAATTAGCTGACGTATCCAGTACCTCCAGTCATAAGGAAACATGCAATACTTAAAATAGTTTATCACATGTATTGGTGTACACTAAGCACTTACTTCCAAAAAGATCAATGCAGAATTTGACACGCTGGATTAATATTAATTATAATTTTGTCTGGCAGCAAGTCAACTTGCCATTAAGCAAAGAAGCAGCAAGCAAGTTACCTTGACTAGAAAGACAGCAGCATCCAACACAGCTTTGATATGACGTAACCATCCAGAATTCTCCAAACCAGACAAAAAGTCATTGACAGACAAACCCTTTGTGCCACTCACTGAAAGAAAACAAGAGTTAAAAAACCTTATGGAGTTGCAGCTACCCACACCCTGCAAGGCAAAAAAAACAAAACAACCAACAAACCCAGTAATTGTATATAGTTCCTCATGCCCTATGCTGTACATTGATTAGAAATCTTTCAGGAAACCACCACTCAAATGGCTGGGAGAAGGGGTACTAAGTGTTCTCCATTCTAAATTCAACTCTGTAGAACTACAGTAACCATGAATGACAAGAATAAGATTTGTGTCTATTTGACAAAATAACATTTGAACTACATACACTGGTTATCCCCAACAGGGAGCCTTACCAAGGAAGTGAATGCAAATGCCAAAAGCTTACCAGAAATACTTAATTGCAAGTACTATTAGAAAGGCGCTGCATCCAGACAATATACACAGTTCAGAGCAGTCAGACTGCCCAAGTTTCATCACCTTCTACACTCTGCTTAGGAGATTAAAGTGAGTGCATTACAAAGACATGGTGATAAACTGAAAACCATCAAGGCTTTGTCAGTTCTGGTGGTAGACATGCTACAATTCTGACCACAATCTCTACCACTCTTCCCTATTATACTTTGATCCTGTAACAATAATGCCAATTGAGAGGGCAGGGTGCAGCATAACACCAAGAGGTGCACAGGTAGACTGAAAGTTTCTCACACACTTAGCAATTCACAAGTGAGACAGATAACCTGTTTCTTGGATGATTTTTCAGTAGCAGCTCACAGTTACATTACTGTCCGAACATGAAAAACTTCTGGCAATAAAAAAAAAAAAAAAAAATTTGTTGGCTGCTACAGCTTCAGCTATGGGTGATTTTGAGAGGATATGGATACCTAAGGTTGTCATCTGCAAAAAACCTTCCCCTGCCACAGCAAAAGCCAACTTTCTACCAAGCTCACAGGCCCTAAATAAAAAGGCTCTGTAGCTGAAGGCTATCAGTGGGGATATTCATACAGCAGCTGCAAAATAATCTTTACCTCCGAGTATGGGAGGAAGTGAGTCAACAGGGAAAGCAGAGAACAAAATTCACCAAGTCATTCTATGACGCAGTTTCACAAGAGTCAAGTCCCCTAGTGTAACAAGGCTAAACAACTCAAACCACTGCCTCCTGGAAATTTCCTGTATTTGCACTACATGTTTCTCATCTTTCAGCCATAAAACTTCTGGTATGCTCCCCAGTGTTCAGGAAGAATCATAATGCCAGTTGCTGCTGAATGCTTTAATAAAGGCAGGCTTCTGAATAAGTATCACAGCACCTTTTCTAAAGCCTATAGATCCCTCACCTAGAAAAAGAGCTAGCAAACCATAGCACAGTAAAGTACCAAAACATCAAGAAACCCCTGGATAAAAGCAAGAATTTTAAAGGATGGTCTGTAAATACCAGTAAGAGCTATGCTACTTTTCCCTGGTCTTTAAAAGAGATAGCATTGTTAGGCAAGAGTTCTGCTTCTGAAAAGTCTAGCACATGGAATAAATCAGCTGAGAACTACTTGATCCTTTCAGGTAGCTCATATTTTCTCTACACCAGTGGTGTGGTTCTATAGGCCTGTTCAATCCCGACTGTAAACAAACAGGTCCACCACTCTATGGTACAGGAAAAACCGTAAGTACTCAAGTATCTGGAAATTCAAACATCTACAGGGAAGGGACTGGACAGAGACACTATTCATGTCTGCTCACCCTTACATTCTGTACCCTATGGTTTAAAGCACAAACATTCAGCTAGAAAATATACAGGTTTCCAGATCTCAGTTTGTTTTCACTCTGATATTGCTGTCAAAGTCTGCTTTTGACCAGATATTCAGCTTGATACCAGCATTTCACCACTGATATTTCTTCCTTCTAGCTATATTTCTACATTTTTATAAGCCAAGGCAGAGATAAAAAACACCTATGTTTATTCCAAATAATTACTTCCCATTTCTGTGAATTAAACTTTTTTGTACTACTAAGTGTTGAAAAAGAAATTATATTGACACAGTTTTAACACATTCTTAAAAAAACCCCGTAAAAAATCAAAATCATCATTTCTGGTCCCTAAAAAGGGTCAAGGATGATTTATAGTACTACTACAGTACTACTAAGATGTTAAACTACTTCAGAATAACTATCATGCAAGATAGTGTTGGCTATATGGATCCCACCATAAAAATGCACACCCTGCCTGTGAGCCCCCAAACCAAAATCTTCCATTGCCTGTCTTTATACAGGCTACCAGCAATGCCAGAAGTTCAAGTGACTAGAACCTGCAGACTGAAGCAGAGTGGGCTGCAGGCAGAAGCTGTTTGCAACAAAAAGAAACAAAACAAAACAATTGCCACACACACACACCAAAAACACCCCCCCCAAAAAAAAAAAAAAAAACAAAACCACCAAACAACAACAAAAACACAAACCACCAAACCAAACACAAAAAAAACCCCAACCAAACACACAACAAGAAAAAAACTCTTCACTGCGAGAGTGACAGAGCACTGGAACAGGCTGCCCTGAGAGGCTGTGGAGTCTCCTTCTCTGGAGATTTTCAAAACCCGCCTGGACATGTTCCTGTGCAACCCACTCTAGAGGAACCTGCTTTATCAGAGGGGTTGGACTAGAAGATCCTTAGAGGTCCCTTCCAACCCCTACCATTCTGTGATCCTACGAACCCCACACCCCATATACTCTCTACATAACCAACAAAAATCCCATAGTTAACACTGCTATTATCAAAATACCATCAAAACCAAACCACAGTGGATATTACCAAGCCTCTTCTGCAGGAAATACTTGAAGTGCTGTTCTGTTTCTTGACATACATAAAACCTTTTTGCTTATCACAGTTCAATCTTTTCTGATATGTAATACTGGATTTTTGAATATACAAAACCTGGATTTTTTTATTTACTACCACAGCCACAAATTTAGCCTTTGTGAAAATTCTTCCTTTAGTGTTGTATAGATGGGCAGTTTGCCCATCAGCAAAGCGAAGTCATCGTGCCCACACTGAAAACTATTGAGTTTTGTTGAATTGTATGCAAGACTTGTTTTAAAACAGCTCAATCAGAGATGAAGAATAAACTGTAAATGCCTCTAGCACACTCCATGGTCTAGTCCCATTACAAAAGGATGTTGGGTAGCATGTCTTGCACTCTGTTTGCAAATGGCATCATTAGATTCTGAAGTGTATTAGGAAAATGGATAAAGAGCCCAGGAGCAGGACACATGCTGCAGAATGAGTAACAGTTTGCTATAAATAGAAGCGAGGACAGTCCCAGTTACAATGGCTCTTGAAAGAATAGGGTCATTGTATCACATCCCTGATTTGAGAACATTTAGTTCAGCACATCCAGGGGGAAGCTGGTACACAGAAGTTAAATGGCCATTTTCCTCATTTTAAGCTAAGCCACTTTCATAGCATTTCCTTCCTTGATCAGCCCACTGATGGCACATTTTCACAGGAGTCTGAAGAGTTTTGCGTATCTCCCTAAATTTTAAGGGTCCTCCCTACTCCTAAAAATACTTCTGCTTCTAGACTAGCATTCAGCAGAACTACTTAATTATACAGACTGGACAGTGACAGAACAACTGTGTTCGTGTACCCCAAAACCTGATCTGGAGAACAGCTATAGACATTACCCATGATTTTGTCACAAATGAGTTTAAATAAACCAGTCCTCCACACAAGGAGAAAATAAAATATATTCCATCCTTAATGAAAGCTGCAAAAAGATATTTGGTAACTACTCTTGGTAGAATTCTAAATCAAATGGAAATAATAGGAAGTCTGCAAAGTTTAACTGTGTGATGCACACACTTCTGCATCAGACATTATTACAGAGAAGCAGACCTCTTTCAAAAATAAAACAAAATTAAAATCAAGATTAATTAGCTAGTTTTTCTGGAACTGAAGATGATACTGGCAAGAGACAGAGGGATTATCCCAAACCTAAAAACTGAAGTTCAGGCTCATGCTGCTCATCTTTGCCTTCAATGAAGAATGTCTTGATCAGAATAAGGTACCATACAAGCATAAGCCTTTTCCATGACCAGAAATATTTGCATAATTCTACATGGCAAGCACTTATACAGGTATTGTTTCTGCCACTATACTCTAGTCTCAGTATTAATACCCCACAAAAGGTCTTAAATTGGCTTTCAGCTGTTTACCTAAATAAAATATTAACAGAACTATTTAACAGACTTCTGCCTCTCCTTTTTCAGCATCATGTGGCAGGCAATAGTATGGTGAAGTGGTTCACTTCTCCCCATCCCTTTTCTACAACACTAAGATATACCTACAAGCACAGAAGTGGTGGCTCACCAGGCCAAAGAGGTCAAGTTTTGTATAGCTTATTATGAGTTCTGTGGAGCTACATGCTCAATAAATAATTTTATTCTATATATAAAAATGTACACACAGACACACAACTTTGTCTATTTATATTACATGTCTGTACACATGCATGTATACTTGGAAAACACAGAAGTCTTTCCCATAAGCCACTGACATACTAGCCTAGTTCACACCCAAGACACACATGACACTCAGTTTTCTTCAAAATAACTCAATTTGGTTTACAGTTTAGAGGTAAAGGTTTAAGGTAATTCACTACCACAGAGCACAGCAAACTGGTACTAAACAGAGCTGGGATAAAATAAAGAAATATCAACACAGTTTGTGTAAGCTATTATTAAAGACTTCAGAAAAATATATATCCTATTTTCATATACACTATTATAGAGCAGTTAGAACATACCTTCCAGAAGTTTTTGTAAGCTGGACCTCATTACATGAATATTTTCAATGCCAACAAACTGGAACCTAATGTTAGAATAGTTGTCTTCATTCTCATAGCCCTTCCCAGCAGCTCTGTTTGCCATTGCATTAAGCTTAAAAAAGCAAAACAAAAAGACTGAAAGCCAGTACTTGAAATAAATCTCAGATTAAGAGGTGAAAGTCATGTGCTTTCAATGGAATACACTAAGAAAAAACACAGTAGAACATGTACTAAAGAGATTCTAATAAATGGAAGTTTGTGGCACGTGAACTTGAAAGCATTCAAGTGCAAGAAAGACATGGTACATAAAAAGCAACATATTTAGAGCTGACACATCTGAATAATGCATTTAGTAATTTGATAATTTCCTTTTCTCTCCTCCATATTCCCACCAACAGGCCTTATTTCCAAACAATTTTGAACAGACACTATGATGCAATTAACCTAAAGAGGAAAGACATATAATTAACAATACATGAACTTTCCAGGCACCCTAAAAATGACAGTTTTGGAGGTAAGATGCTAATAAATTGCTGCAGCTATAAAAGTTACAACTATGAAAACCCTGCAACTGGCTGAGTTCCAGTCTGTCGAACTGACCTAATGACAAATCCTGCTCAAAGTGGGGCATTTTCATTTTAGATCCTTGTCTTCCAGCTTCTGTATGCAGAGATTTGAGTGAAATGAATTTCAATTTAAAAGCAGATAGTCTGTAAGAGTGAAAATTACCACACTCATTCCAACACAGGACAAAAACCTAGCATAATTCAGTTTAATTACAGTGATGAAGTTAAGACCTCAGAATGTTACAACAATTTCTCCTCCTGCTTCCTGGCTAAGACAGACAGCAATAGCAGCTTTCACAGAACACAGTACTCCTTCCCATCCTAAAGAAACCCCAACACAGCTCACCATTTTGTGAGCACAATTTCAAACACTTACAATTACTTGAATCCCACACAACTACTTACTTCTTAACTATGTTTTAAGAATCATTTAAATGCACCTCCCCAAAAGTTCACTAGTACATTCAGTGTATTCTATCTGAGTCCTGAGAAGGGTTTACATTATTCAAGAGAGCAAGTAATTAAATGCTTGAATAGAGGCCTAACCTTACCTTTAAGGAACAATTTTGCCTATTGAGTCATATTTCACTCCAGATTTTTCAGAATTACACTGTAGCCCTGTACTCCGATGTTCAGAAAGAGAGGCTGGTCTGTAGAATCTGAGGTACATACCTTTGGCCTGGTGTCCATGACATACATGTAGCGATTTGAAGGATTTGCTTTACTGATGGCTTGCAACATGTGTTCATCTTCCAGACACCTGGCACTGAAACCTGAGAGGGGTTGACTGCATCTGCAAATTGCAGCCTACCAGAGAAAACAAAGAACAAGTTAGCATCAGTTTCATACCTGTAGCTGAAATGCTTTGAATAATTTTAAAAGAGACACTGAAATAAAATGTTTCATTCAGCAGATAAACTAAATACTAAACTGAAAGAAGTTTAGATGTCCAACTTCAAGCATGTCACTTGCAGACCCTCAAACACAGTACCTACAACTTAAACCTAAAGGATTAGTAAAGCATTTTTTCATGCTCACAGTATGTCAGGGGTTGGAAGAGACCTTGGAGATCTTCAAGTCCAACCCCCCCTGCCAGAGCAGGATCATATAATCTAGCACAGGTCACACAGGAACCCATCCAGGCAAGATTTGAAAGTCTCCAGAGAAGGAGACTCCATAGCCTCTCTGGGGAGCCCATTCCAGTGCTCTGTGACCCTTACAGTAAAGGAGTTCCTCCTCATGTTAAGGTGGAGCCTCTCATGCTCCAGCTCATATCCATTCCCCCTTGTCCTGTCACAGGGCACAAGTGATAAGAGGCTGTCTCTTTCCTCCTGACACTCATCCCTCAGATATTTATAAACATTTATGAAATCCCCTCTCAGTCTTCTCTTCTCCAGACTAAAGAGCCCCAGGTGTCTCAGCCTTTCCTCATAAG